>LNAC01001646.1:63796-77338 GCA_002007465.1 Ailurus styani
TTGGCCATTTGGATGTCTTCTTTGGAGAAATGTCTGTTCATGTCTTCTGCCCATTTCTTGACTGGGTTATTTGTTTTATGGGTGTTGAGTTTGAGAAGCTCTTTATAGATTTTGGATACTAGCCCTTTATCTGATATGTCATTTGCAAATATCTTCTCCCATTCTGTCAGTTGTCTTTTGGTTTTGTTGACTGTTTCCTTTGCTGTGCAGAAGCTTTTAATCTTGATGAAGTCCAAATAATTCATTTTTCCCTTGCTTCGCTTGCTTTTGGTGATGTTCCTAGGAAGAAGTTGCTGCGGCTAAGGTTGAAGAGGTTGCTGCCTGTGTTCTCCTCAAGGATTTTGATGGATTCCTTTCTCACACTGAGGTCTTTTATCCATTTTGAGTGTATTTTTGTGTGTGGTGTAAGGAAATGATCCAGTTTCATTTTTCTGCTTGTGGCTGTCCAGTTGTTCCAACATCCTTTGTTGAAGAGAATATCTTTTTCCCACTGGACATTCTTTCCTGCTTTGTCGAATATTAGTTGACATAGAGTTGAAGGTCCATTTCTGGGCTCTCTACTCTGTTCCACTGATCTATGTGTCTGTTTTTGTGCCAGTACCATACTGTCTTGATGACGACAGCATTGTAATAGAGCTTCATGTCAGGAATTGTGATGCGGCCAACTTTACTTTTTTTTCCCCAACATTCCTTTGGCTATTCTGGGTCTTTTCTGGTTCCACATAAAATTTAGGATTATTTGTTCCATTTCTTTCAAATAAATTGCTGGTATTTTGATGGGGATTGCATTAAATATGTAGATTGCTCTAGGTAGCNAACATTATCAAAATATTTGTTCTTCCAATCCATTAGCATGGAATGTTTTTCCACTTCTTTGTGTCTTCCTCAATTTCTTTCATGAGTACATTATAGTTTTCTGAATACAGGTTCTTTGCCTCTTTGCTTAGGTTTATTCCTAGGTATCTTATGGTTTTGGGTGCAATTGTAAATGGGATTGACTCTTTAATTTCTCTTTCTTCTGTTTTGTTGTTGGTATATAGAAATACTACTGATTTCTGTGCATTGATTTTATGTCCTGACACTTTACTGAATTCCTGTATGAGTGCTAGCAGTTTTGGAGTGGAGTCCTTTGGGTTTTCCACATAAAGTATCATATCATCTGCAAAGAGTGAGAGTTTGACTTTTTCCTTGCAGATTTGGTTGGCTTTTATTTCTTTTTATTGTCTGATTGCTGAGGCTAGGACGTCTAGTACTATGTTGAATAGCAGTGGTGATAGTGGAAAGCCCTGCTGTGTTCCTGACTTTAGGGGAAAATCTCTCAGTTTTCTGTATTGAGAATGATATTTGCTGTGGGTTTTTCGTAGATGGCTTTGATGATATTGAGGTATCACCCTCTGTGCCTACACTGTGAAAAGTTTTGCTCAAGAAAGGGTGCTGTACTTTGTCAAATGCTATTTCAGCATCTATTGAGAGGATCATATGGTTCTTGTTCTTTCTTTTATTAATGTCTTGTATCACATTGATTGATTTGCGAATGTTAAACCAACCTTGCATCCCAGGAATAAATCCCACTTGGTCGTGGTGAATAATNTGTCATGGTGAATAATCCTTTTAATGTGCTGTTCGATCCCATTGGCTAGTATTTGGTTGAGAATTTTTGCATCCATGTTCATCAACAATATTGGTCTGTAATTCTCCTTTTTGATGGGATATTTGCCTGATTTTGTCATCAAGGTAATGCTGGCCTCATAAAATGAGTTTGGTAGTTTTCCTTCCATTTCTATTTTATGGAACAGTTTCAAGAGAATAGGTATTAATTCTTCTTTAAATGTTTGGTAGAATTCCCCTGGGAAGCCGTCTGGCCCTGGGCTCTTGTTCGTTGGGANGTTTGTTGGGAGATTTTTGATGACTGCTTCTGTCTCCTTACTGGTTATGGTACTATTCAGGTCTTCAATCTCTTCCTGGTTCAGTTTTCGTAGTTTATATTTCTCTAAGAATGCATCCATTTTTTTCAGATTGTCAAATTTGCTTGTGCTCATAATATGTTCTTATAATTGTTTGTATTTCTTTGGTGTTAGTTGTGATCTCTCCTCTTTCATTCAACATTTTATTAATTTGAGTCCTTTCTCTTTCTTTTGGATAAGTTTGGCCAGGGTTTTATCAATCTTATTAATTCTTTCAAAGAACCAGCTCCTTGTTTCGTTGATTTGTTCCACTCTTCTTTTGGTTTCTATTTCATTGATTTCTGCTTTGATCTTTATTATTTCTCTTCTCCTGTTGGATGTAGGCTTTCTTTGCTGTTCTTACTCTAGCTTTTGTAGATATAGCGTTAAGTTGTGTACTGGAGACCTTTCTTGTTTCCTGAGAAAGGCTTGTATTGCTATATACATTCCTCTTAGGACTGCTTTGGCTGTGTCCCAAAGATTTTGAACAGTTGTGTTTTCGTTTCTGTTTGTTTCCGTTATTTTTTTAATTCTTCTTTAATTTCCTGGTTGACCCATTCATTCTTTAGTAGGGTGTTCTTCAGCCTCCATGTATTTGAGNATTTGAGTTCTTTCCAACTTTCCTCTTGTGGTTGAATTCTAGTTTCAGAGCTTTGCGGTCTGAAAATATGCAGGGAAAGATCCTAATATTTTGGTACCTGTTGAGACCTGATTTGTGACCCAGAATATGGTCTATTCTTGAGAATGTTCCATGTGCACTAGAGAAGAAAATATATTCTGTTGTTTTGGGATGGAATATTCTGAATATACCTGCAATGTCCAGCTGGTCCAGGGTGTTATTTAAAGCCTTTATTTCCTTGTTGATCTTTTGCTTTTTTGTTCTGTCCATTTCAGTAAGGGGGGTGTTAAATTCCCCTACTAATATTGTATTATTGTCAATGTGTTTCTTTGATTTTTTTATTAATTGGTTTATATAATTGGCTGCTCCCATGTTAGGGGCCTAGATATTTATAATTGTTAGATCTTCTTGTTGGACAGATGCTTTTAGTATGATATAGTGTCCTTCCTCATCTCTTATGATATTCTTTGCCTTAAAGTCTAGTTTATCTGATATAAGGATTGCCACTCCAGCTTTCTTTTGTTGTCCATTGGCATGGTCAATTGTTTTCCATACCCTCACTTTAAATCTGGAGGTGTCTTTGTGTGTAAGATGAGTTTCTTGTAGACAGCATATCGATGGGTCTTGTTTTTTTATCCATTCTGATACCCTGTGTCTTNATATCTTTTAGTTGAAGCTTTTTGTCCATTTACATTCAGGGTAACTATTGAGAGATATGAATTTACAGCCATTGCATTGCCTGTAAGGTGGCTATTACTGTATATTGTGTCTCTTCCTTTCTGGTCTATGTTTCTTCTAGGTTCTCTTTGCTTAGAGGACCCCTTTCAATATTTCCTGTAGGGCTGGCTTGGTGTTTGCAAATTCCTTGAGTTTTTGTTTGTCCTGGAAGATTTTTATCTCTCCTTCTATTTTCAGTGAGAGCCTAGCTGGATATAGTATTNGTAGCATTCTTGGCTGCATATTTTTCTCTTTTATTTCTCTGAATATATCATGCCAGTTCTTTCTGGCTTGCCAGGTCTCTGTGGTTAGGTCCGGTGTCAGTCTAATATTTCTACCATTGTATGTTATAGACCTCTTGTCCCGAGCTGCTTTCAGGATTTTCTCTTTGTCACTAAGACTTGTAAGTTTTACTATTAGATGACGGGGTGTGGACCTATTTTTATTAATTTTGGGGGGGCTTCTCTGTGCCTCNTCTCCTGGATTTTGATTCTTGTTCCCTTCCCCAAAATAGGGAAATTCTGTACTATAATTTGCTGCAATATACCTTCTGCCCCTCTCTCACTCTCTTCCTCTTCTGGGATCCCAATTATTCTAATATTGTTTCGTCTTATGGTATCACTTATCTCTTGATTTCTTCCCTCATGGTCCAGTAGTTATTTGTCTCTCTTTCCCTCCGCTTCTTTTTTCTCTGACATTTTGTCTTCTAAATCACTAAGTCTGTCTTCTGTCTCATTCATCCTAGCAGTAAGAGCCTCCATTTTTAATTGTACCTCATTAATAGCTTTTTTGATTTCATGTTGGTTAGATTTTAGTTCTTTTATTTCTCCAGAAGGGGTTTTTATTTCTCTAGAAAGGCTTCTCTATTATCTTCCATGGTTTTTTTGAGCCCAGCCAGCACCTTAAGAATTGTCATTCTGAACTCTAGTTCTGTCATCTTACTAATGTCCGCATTGATTAGGTCCCTAGCTATCATTACTGCCTCTTGTTCTTTTTTTGTGTGTTGATTTTTCTGCCTCGTCATTTTATGCAGATAAGAATAGATGGATGAGAGAACTAAATACTAAAGGGTAACAACAACCCCAGAGAAATATATACTAACCTACTCAGAAGAGACATAGAACTGGGGAGAAAAAGAAGAGGGAAAAAACCAAAACAAACAAACAAAAACATAATCAAACAAACAAAAACAAAAAAAATGAAGAAATAAAACAAAATCCTATATCTATATCTATATTATCTATTTCTGTTTCTATATCTGTCTCTGTCTCTGACTCTATCTCTATATGTATCTCTATCTCTATCTATTAAATTGGTGAATGGAACAGACCCTATATGTATACAAAAAATAAGGTTAAATACAATGACGGGATCAATTATGACTATAACAATGAAAATAAAAATGATTAAAAAGTGTTGGTAAGCTGGGCGTGGTGGCGCGTGCCTGTAGTCCCCGCTACTCAGGAGGCTGAGGCAGGAGGATTGCTTGAGCCCAGGAGTTCTGGGCTGTAGTGCGCTATGCTGATCGGGTGTCCGCACTAAGTTTGGCATCAATACGGTGACCTCCCGGGAGTGGGGGACCATCAGGTTGCCTAAGGAGGGGTGAACTGGCCCAGATCAGAAACGGAGCAGGTCAAAAAGTGTTGGTAAGATATAATAGTTAAAAACGTTAAAATAGGAAAAAGGAAAAAAATTAAAAGAGTTAGAAAAAAAGAAAAAGGGGCACCTGGGTGGCTCAGTGGGTTAAGCCTCTGCCTTCGGCTCAGGTCATGATCTCAGGGTCCTGGGATCGAGCCCCACATCGGGCTCTCTGCTCAGCAGGGAGCCTGCTCCCTCCTCTCTCTCTGTCTGCCTCTCTGTCTACTTGTGATCTCTCTCTCTGTCAAATAAATAAATAAAATCTTTAAAAAAAATGAAAAAAAGAAAAAGAAAAAAATTCAAAGTATTTAAGATTGAAGGACTAAGGAGTCATGGGGAAAAAGCCATTATATTTCTCTGTGTTGCTTTCACCTAGCGCCGGAGTTCCACAATTCTCAGCAATCTTGAACTTGGCTTTAGCTGGAGGTTTTTTTCTGGCCTTCTGGGGGAGGGGCCTGTTGCTGTGATTCTCAAGTGTCTTTGCTGGAGGCGGAATCGCACCACCCTCGCCAGGGGCCAGGCTAAGTAATCAGCTCGGGTTCGCTCTTGGGAGCTTTTGTTACCTGAACGCTTTCTATACCGCATTGTAGGAGGGGACTGAAAATGGCGGCCTCCCAGTCTCTGACGCAGAGGAGCTCCAAGCCCGGGGACTCAGTCTTTAGTGCGCCTCAGAGAAAAGCAGTCTGTCCCTCCCATGTCCCTGGTCTCTGGCAGCTCTCAGAGCTCACCCGGCCTGTGACTGAGCATTTGTGTCTCTGGCACAGCCCCATTTAGCATCTCCAAACCCAGCAGATTCCTGCAGCTGCTCCCACACCACTGCTCCTGGAGGAGAAAGGAGGGGTCTCTCTGGGTCTGCTGCCCGTGGGGTCTCCGCTCACAGATCAGTGGCCTGACTGAGCTTCAGATCATGGCCCGTGGTATCACCGAGCTGAGAGACACCTTCTCAGCTTGGCTCCGTCTCTCTAGTTGGTTTCTCTCTGATACCTGGGAGCTTGGTCGAGCTCAGACACCCCTGGTCTTTTTGTGTCCCCATGGGTCTTGAGATCACACTGTCCCCACAAGGGCTTCACCCCCCGCTTGGCCTCTGGGGCGACGTCCCTCAGTGGAGCAGACTTCTAATAGTTCTGAGTTTGTGCTCTGCTGCTGCTCACTTGCTGGGAGCTGCCCCTCCCCCTGGGTCTATCTTCCCGGCGCTTCAGATTCACTTCTCTGTATGGCCTACCTTCAGGAAAGTGGTTGATTTTCTGTTCCTAGAATTGCTGCTCTTCTTCTTTTCAATCTCCTGTAGAATTTTTAGGTGTTCAAAATAGTTTGATAGCTATCTGGGTGAATTTCTGGGACCTGATGGTAATTGGTCTAATCCTCCGCCATCTTGCTGCTTCTGAATCTCTATTAACTGGTTTTTAAATAAATCTTGAGACAAAAAGAAAAAGAAAAAGAATTCAAATTGCTTCAGATTTCACTTCAAACCCATGGAGCCCAGAATGAAGTGGTACATGAGTTGTACATGCTGAATAAAAATAGTTGTCAAGCACGACTCCTGTGTCCAGTGAATATGTACATTGGAAATGAATGGAAAATTGAGATATTCTCAGATGAAGCGAAATTAAGAGACTTTTCACTAGGAGACCTATTTTAAATAATGGCTAGTGGAATTCCTGAAACAGAAGGGGACTGATGAAAAAGGGCATCTTGGAACAATAGGAAGAATAAACATGTGGTAAATAAACTCTCCTCCTGAGATTTGTAAATTATGTTTGAAGATTGAAGCAAAAATTATAAAATTGTCTGATATGGTTTTAAACGTGTATAAAAGCAATGTCTGAGACAATTATTACTGTAAGAGTGGAGAGCAAATGGACCAATATGGAGATAAGTTCTTTATAGATCTTGGATACCAGCCCTTTATCTGTAATATCCTTTGCAAATATCTTTTCCCATTCCATGGGTTGCCTCTTAGTTTTGCTGATTTTTTCCTTTGTTGTGCAGAAATTTTTATCTTGAAGAAGTTCCAAGAGTTCATTTTTGCTTTTGTTTCCCTTGCCTTTGGAGACATGTAATGAAAGAAGTTGCTGTGGCTGATGTCAAAGAGGTTACTGCCTATGTTCTCCTCTAGGATTTTGATAAATTCCTGTTGGTGGGAGTGCAAGCTGGTACAGCCACTTTGGAAAACAGTATGGAGAATCCTCAAAAAGTTAAAAATAGAGCTACCTATGACCCAGGAATTGCACTACTGAGTATTTACCCCAAAGATGCAGATATGGTGAAAAGAAGGGGCACATACACCCCAATGTTCATAGCAGCAATGTCCACAATAGCCAAACTGTGGAAGGAGCTGAGATGTCTTTCAACAGATGAATGGATAAAGAAGATGTGGTTCATATATACAATGGAATATTATCCAGACATCAGAAAAGATGAATACCCACCATTTGCACTGACATGGATTGAACTGGCGGGGATTATACTGAATGAAGTAAGTCAGACAGAGAAAGAATTTTCATATGGTTTCACTCATCTGTGGAACATTAGGAATAGCATGGAGGGCATTAGGAGAAGGAAGGGAAAACTGAAGGGGGGGAAATAAGAGGGGGAGATGAACCATGAGAGACTATGGACTTGGGGAAATAATCTGAGGGTTTCAGATGGGAGGGGGTGGAGAGAGGGGTAACAAGGTGATGGGTATTAAGGAGGGCACGTGCTGTAATGAGCACTGGATGTTATATGCAAATAATGAATCATTGAGCACCACATCAAAAACTAATGCTCTACTGGGGCACCTGGGTGGCTCAGTGGGTTAAGCCTCTACATTCAGCTCAGGTCATGATCCCAGGGTCCTGAGATAGAGCCACATATCAGGCTCTCTGCTCAGCAGAGAGCCTACTTCCCCTTCTCTCTCTGCCTGCCTCTCTGCCTATGTGTGATCTCTCTCTGTCCAATAAATAAATAAATCTTAAAAACAAAACAAAACAAAACAAAAACTAATGGTGTACTGTATGGTGACTAACATAACACAATAGAAAAATTAAAAAAAAAGAAATAAAACAACATATATAAGTTGAAAGTGAATGTATAAAAATACATGGACACATTAGTTAAAGAAGGTAAGAATGACTATTTTTTTAAAAGAAAGTCTACATTAACTTTAGATAAAGTATAAGTCAGAGGGAAAAAAATTACTAAGGACAGAGAAGGATATTACATAAATACAGCAATGCCAGTCCTTTAAGAAAACATAGCAATCTTAACTGCATATACAACAAAGAGCAGAACTAAAAAATAAAATGAAACAAAACTGACAGGAAATTGCAACATGACTGTTTTGAAACTTGATAGAACTAAAAATCTGAAAATTTTGAAATTTGAAAATTTCAAATTTGAAAATTGAAAATTGAAATTTTCAAATTTGAAAATTGAAATTTTGAAATTTGAAAATTTCAAATTTGAAAATTGAAAATTGAAATTTTCAAATTTGAAAATTTGAAAGGACACAGAACTCAATGTCACCATCAATCAACAGAACCTAATTGACATTTATTTTAAAAAATCCACTCAAGTGCACCTGGGTGGCTCAGTGGGTTAAAGCCTCTGCCTTCCGCTCATGTCATGGTCTCAGGGTCCTGGAATCGAGGCCTGCATTGGGCTCCCTGCTCAGCGGGGAGCCGGCTTCCTCCTCTCTCTCTGCCTGCCTCTCTGCCTACTTGTGATCTGATCTCTCTGTGTGTGTCAAATAAATAAATCTTTTAAAAAATCCACTGAAAAATCTTAAAAAAAAAAATCCATGGGCGCCTGGGTGGCTCAGTGGGTTAAAGCCGCTGCCTTCGGCTCAGGTCATGATCCCAGGATCCTGGGATTGAGGCCCACATCGGGCTCTCTGCTCAGCGGGGAGACTGCTTCCTCCTCTCTCCTCTCTCTCTGCCTGCCTCTCTGCCTACTTGTAATCTCTATCTCTGTGTCAAATGAATAAATAAAATCTTTAAAAAAATCCACTCAAAACAAGCAACATATAGATTCTTTCAATCATTCATCACAGACCACTTACCAAGACAGTGTGGGCAGTCTACCAAACCTAAACAAATTTAAAAAAATTGAAATCATACAAGGCTTTGTTATCTGAGCACAATAGGATCAAACTAGAGACAGTAATAGAAAGACCACTGGAATATCTCCAAACACAAACTGTAAAACACATTTCTAAATGATACATAGGTCAAAAAGAAAGTTTCAAGGGAAAAACAGTATACTGATCTGAATGAAAATGAATGTGCAAAATTACCATAATTTGTTGGATACACTTAAAATGGTCTAAGATGGAAATTTATAGTGCTAAGTGGGGAAAAGAGGAAAAATTTCAAATCAATAATTCAAGCTTCAATTTCAAGAAACTCAAAAAATTGCACTAAACCCTAAGCAATATATATATATATCAAAACAAGGACGAAGAAAGTCAAAAAGTTCATAAAGAACAGAGTAAAAATCAATGAACTTGAAAACAAAAAAATACATAAAATTGATTGCAATTGTGTTGAGTGTATAGTTCATTTTGGAAAAAAAAACTGACATCTTAACAATATTAAGTATTCATACCCATAAACAAGGAAAAAGTCAAGGTAACAAATAGCTTGTTCTTGAGATATAAATAAAGTTGTTAAGCCTCTACTCAAACCAAGAAAGTCAAGTTATTTGAAGTCAAAGAAAAGAGAAATTTTTTTCATTATTATTGACACACAACATTACATAATTTTCAGGTGTTCAACGTAGTGATTCACAAATCTATGTTATGCTATGTTCACCATAGTTGTAGCCACCATCTGTCACCATACAATACTATTAAAATATCACTGACAGCATTCCTTATGTTATGCCTTTTAGTCTCATGATATAGTCATTCCATAACTGAAAGCCTCTATCTCCCTCCTCCTTACCTATTTCACCTGTCTTCCCACTCCCGTCCCATCAGGAAACCATCTATTTATCCTCTATATTTATAAGTCTGACTTTGTTTTTTGTTGGTTTGCTTATTCATTCATTTTTTGGTTTGTATGTTTTTAGATTCCACCTGTGAGTGAAATCATATGGTATTTGTCTTTTTCAGTATGACTTATTTCACTTAACATAATACCTTCTAGATTCATCCATGTTGTTGGAAATGGCAAGATCGCATGCTTTTTATGGCTGTGTAATATTCCACACACAGACACATACACATCATCATTATCATCATTATCATCCTTATCAATTCATATATCAATGGGCACGGGTTGCTTTCATATATTGGCTACATACCTTGGCTTGTAAATAAGGTTGAAATAAACATAGAGATGCATATATGTTTCCCGGTTGGTGTTTTTGTTTTCTTTGGGTAAATACCCAGTAGCTGAATAACTGGATCTTATGTCTTTCTATTTTTAATTTTTGAGAAATATCCATATTGTTTTCCACAGTGGCTGCACCAATTTACCAACAGTGCACAAGTGTTCCATCTTTCTCCACATCCTCACCAACACTTGTTCTTTCTTACCTTTTTGATACTAGTCATTCTGAGAGTTTTAAGATGATATCTCTTTGTGGTTTTGATTTGCATTGTTCTGATGATCAGTGATGTTAAGCATATTTTCATGTCTGTTGGCCATCTGTATATCTTCTTTGGAAAAATGTCTATTCAGGTTCTCTGCCCATTTTTAATTAGATTTATTTTTGGTGTTGAGTTGTATAAGTTCTTTATATATTTTGGATATTGAACCCTTATTGGATTTATCATTTGCACATATTTTCTATTCAGTTGGTTGCCTTTTCATTTAGTTGATGATTTCCTTTGCTGTGCAAAAGCTTTTTATTTTGTTGTGGTGCCAATAGGTTATATGAGCTTTTGCTTTTCTTACCTTAGGAGACATATCTAGAAATATATTGCTAAAGCTGGTGTCCAAGAGATTACTGCCTATGTTTTTAAAGAAGTTTTATGTTTCCAGGCCTCACATTTAATTATTTTATCCATTTTGAGTTTACATTTGTGTATTGTGTAAGAAAGCAGTCCAGTTTCATTCTTTTACATGTTTCCCTGGTTTTCTAGCTTGTCAGCATCACTGTGGAAGACACCGTATTTTCACCGTTGTATATTCTTGCCTCCTTTGCCACAGATTAATTGATCATATATATATGTAGACTTATTTCAGGGGTTTCTATTCTGTTCCATTGATCTATACATATTTTTTTTGTGGCAGTTCTCTACTGTTTTGATTATTACAACTTTGTGGTATATCTTGAAATCTGGACTTATGATCCCTTCAGATTCATTCTCTTACGATCCCTTCAGATTCGTTCTTCCTGCTCAAGGGTGTGTGTGTGTGTGTGTGTGTGTGTGTGTGTGTGTGTTCAATCTGGTGTCATTTGTGATTCCATAAGAAATATAGTATTATTCTCATTCTTTAAAAAATGCTGTTGGAATTTTGATAGGGATTGCTTTGAATCTGTAGATTGCTTTGGCTAATATGGAAATTTTAACAATATTAATTCTTCTATTCCAAGAGCATGGAATATCTTTCCATTCATGTCATTTTCAATTTCTTTCATTGGTATTTTATAGTTTTCAGAGTACAGGTCTTCCACCTCTTTGCCTAAGTTTATTCCCAGGTATTTTACTCTTTTTTGGTGCTATTGTAAATGGAATTGTTTACTTAATTTCTCTTTCTGCTACTTTGTTATTAGTGTATAGAAATGCTACTGATTTCTGGGTATATTTTTTGTCCTGTGACTTCAATGAATTTATTACTTGTAATAGTGTTTTGACAGAATTTTTAGGATTTTCTATTATAGTATTACATCATCTGCAAATGGTAACAGTTTAACTACTTTACTAATATGGATATCCCTTCTTTCTTTTTATTTTTTTTTCTTTTTGGTTGATGCTATGTCTAGGACTTCCAGTACTATGTTGAATAAAATAGTGAGAGTAGAATCCCTGTCTGTAGAGGAAAAGTTCTCTGTTTTTCATGATAGTGCATGATATTAGCTATACATTTTTTTATATATGACCTTTATTAAGTTGATATATGCTCTTCCTAAACCCACTTTGTTGAGAGTTTTTTTTTACCATGAACAGATGCTGAATTTTGTCAAATACCTTTATTGCATCTTTTGAGATGACTGTATACTTTCAAACCTTCATTTTGTTGATATGAATTATGAATTAATTCATTTGTGAATATTAAACCATCCTTGCATCCCTAGAATAAATCTTAGTTGATTGTGGTGAATATTTTTTAAAGTTTATTGTTGAACGTTGTTTGTTAATATTTTGTTGAGGAATTTTGCACTTATATTCATCAGGGATATTGGCCTGTAGTTTTCTTTTTGGTAGTGTCTTTGGTTTTGGTATCATTGTAATGCTGGCTTTGTAGAATGTATACACAAGCTTTCCTTCCTCTTCTAGTTTTTGGAATAATTTGAGAAGAATAGGGATTAGTCCTTCTTTAAATGTTTGGTAGAGTTTCCCTGTAAATTAATCTGTCCCTGGACTTTTATATTTTGGTAGTTTTTCATTACTGATTCAACTTCATTATTAATAATTGGCTTGTTCAAATTTTCTATTTCTTCCTGATTCAGTTTTGAAAGGTTTTATATTTCTAGTATTTTATCCATTTCCTCTAGGTTGTTCAACTTGTTGGCATATGATTTTTTGGTAGTGTTCTATTACAATCCTTTGCATTTCTGTGGTGCTGGTTATTACTTCTCCTCTCTCATTTCTGATTTTGTTTGGGACCTTTTTTTCCTGATGGGTCTGGTTAAAGGTTTATCAATATTACTTATCTTTTTACAGAATCAGATCCTGGTTTCATCGATTCTTTATTGATTTTTAGCTCCCCATGCCATTTATTTCAGGTGTGATCTCTCTTATTTCTTTTCTTTTACTCACCTTGGGGTTTGTTTTTTCTTTTTGTAATTCTTTTGGGTGTAAGGTTAGATTTTTTTATTTGAGCTTTTTCTTATTTTTATGTGGTGGGTTTGCATCAATCACTACATTTTATTCTTAGAACTGCTTTTGCTGTGCCCCAGTTTTTTTGAACCAAGCTGTTTTCATTTTTATTTGTGTCCATGTACTTTCTGATTTCTGTTTTGATTGCTTCATTCACCATTTGTTGAAGAGACATTGTTTTTCCTGTTGAATTTCTTTTCTTTTTTTTTCTCAATTATTTTCTTTATTTGCCCCAGGGGTGCAGGTCTGTGAATCATCAGGCTTACTCCTTTCACAGCACTCACCATAGCACAAACCCTCCCCAAAGTCCATAACCCATCCACCCTATCCTTACCCTCCCACCCACCAGTAACCCTGTTTGTTTTGTGAGATTAAGTGTCTCTATAGTTTGTCTCCTTCCTGATCCCATCTTGTTTCATTTTTCCCTCCCTACCCCCCATGACCCCCTGCCTTGCCCCTTAACTTCCTCATATCAGCGAGATCATATGATAATTGTCTTTCTCTGATTGACTTATTTCACTTAGCATAATACCCTCTAGTTCCATCCACGTCTTTGCCAATGGCAAGATTTTTTTCCCTTTTATGGCTGCATAGTATCCCTTTGTGTATATATATATATATATATATATATATATATATATATATATATATAC
>LNAC01001646.1:77395-128628 GCA_002007465.1 Ailurus styani
TGACAAGATTTCATTTCTTTTGATAGCTGCATACTATTCCATTGTATATATATACCACATCTTCTTTATCCATTCATCTGTTGATGGACATCTAGGTTCTTTCCATAGTTTGGCTNCTCATCTGTTGATGGATATCTAGATTCTTTCCATAGTTTGGCAATTGTGGACATTGCTGCTATAAACATTTGGGTGCATGTGCCCCTGAGGATCACTACCTTTGTATCTTTAGGGTAAATACCCAGTAGTGCGATTGCTGGGTCATAGGGTAGCTNACAGTACTGCGATTGCTGGGTCGTAGGGTAGCTCCATTTTCAACATTTTGAGGAATCTCCACACTGTTTTCCAGAGTGGCTGCACCAGCTTGCATCCCCACCAACAGTGTAGGAGGGTTCCCCTTTCTCTGCGTCCTTGCCAACATCTGTCGTTTCCTGACTTGTTAATTTTAGCCATTCTGGCTGGTGTGAGGTGGTATTTCACTGTGGTTTTGATTTGTATTTCCCTGATGCCAAGTGATGTTGAGCGTTTTCTCATGGGTCTGTTGGCCCTTTGGATGACTTCTTTGGAGAAATGTCTATTCATGTCTTCTGCCCATTTCTTGACTGGGTTATTTGTTCTATGGGTGTTGAGTTTGATAAGTTATTTATTTTATTTTATTTTATTTTTTAAAAGCTTTTATTTATTTATTTGACAGAGAGAGATTGCAAGTAGGCAGAGAGGCAGGCAGAGAGAGGAGGAAGCAGGATCCCTGCTGAGCAGGGAGCCTGATGCGGGCCTCAATCCAAGGACCCTGAGATCATGACCTGAGCAGAAGGCAGAGGCTTTAACCCACTGAGCCAACCAGGTGCCCTGATAAGTTCTTTATAGATTTTGTATACAAGTCCTTTATCTGATATGTCATTTGAAAATATCTTCTCCCATTCTGTCAGTTGTCTTTTGGTTTTGTTGACTGTTTCCTTTGCTGTGCAAAAGCTTTTAATCTTGATGAATTCCCAATAGTTCATTTTTGCCCTTGCTTCCCTTGCCTTTGGTGATGTTCCTAGGAAGAAATTGCTGCGGCTGAGGTTGAAGAGGTTGCTTCCTGTTTCCCGTTAGATTTCTTTCCTACTTTGTCAAAGATTAATTAACCATAGAGTTGTTGGTTCATTTCTGGGTTTTCTATCATGTTCCAATGATCTATGTGTATATTTTTGTGCCAATACCATACTCTTTTGATCACCACAGCCTTGAAATATAACTTGAAGTTCAGAATTGTGAAGCTTACAGCTTTGCTTTTCTTTTCCAAGGTTGCTTTGGCTATTTGAGGTCTTTTGTGGTTTCATACAAATTTTAGGACTTTTTGTTCTATGTCTGTGAAAAAATGCTGTTAATATTTTGATAGGGATTTTATTAAATGTATAGATTGTTTTGGGTTGTAGTTTAAGAATATTTGTTCTTCCAATCCTTGAGCATTGAATGTCTTTCCATTTCTTTGTGTCATCTTCAATTTCTTTAATCAGCATTTCATAGTTTTCAAATAAAAATTTTTCACCTCTTTGGTTGGATTTATTCCTTGGTATCTTATTATTTTTGTTTCAAGGAAATAGGATTGATTCTTTTATTTCCCCTCTTGCTGTTTCATTATTTGTGTATAAAAGTGCAACATATTTCTGGACATTGATTTTATACTCTGAGAGTTTACTGAATTCATTTATCAGTTCTAGCAGTTTTTTGGACAGGTGTTTCAGGTTTTCTATATACATTTCCATGTCATCTGCAAATAGTGAAAGTTGTACTTGTTCCTTGCCACTTTGAATGGATTTTATTTCTTTTTGTTGTTTTATTTACTTACTTATTACTGGCTAGGTCTTCTAGTACTATTTTAAATAACAGTGATGAGAGTTGACATCTCTCTCTTATTAATGACCATAGAGAAAAAGCTCTCAGTTTTTCACCATTGAGAATATTAGCAGTGGGTTTTCCTTTTTTTCTTTTTTTTAAGATTTTATTTATTTATTTGACACAGAGAGAGATCACAAGTAGGCAGAGAGGCAGGCAGAGAGAGAGAAGGAAGCAGGCTTCCCGCTGAGCAGAGAGCCCGGTGTGGGACTTGATCCGAGGACCCAGAGATCATGACCTGAGCCGACGGAAGAGGCTTTAACCAACTGAGCCACCCAGGCGCCCCAGCAGTGGGTTTTTCATTAATGGCCTTTATTATGTTGAAGTTCCCTCTCAACCTACTTGGTTGAGGATTTAATCATGAATGGATGTTTTACTTTGTCTAATACTTTTTCTGCATCTATTGAGTGATTATATGGTTCTTACACTTTCTTTTATTAATGTAGTATATCATGTATAGCACATGTTTATATAAATAAAATATAAAATATACATGTGGTATACCATGTTTATTCAATATTCTGAATATTGAACCACACTTGCAGCCCAGGAATAAATCCTACTGGAACATGTTGAATGATTTTTTATATGTATTATTGGATTCAGCTTGCTTGTTATTTTATTGAGAATGTTTGCAACCATGTTCATCAGGAATGTTGGCATGTAGTTCTTTTTTGTGGTGTCTTTATCTGGTTTTGTTATCAGGGTAATGATGGCCTCATAGAATGAATGTGAGTGTTTTCTTTCATTTTCAATTTTTTTTGGAATAGTTTGAAAAGAATAGGTATTAACTCTTGTTAAAATGTCTGGTAGAATTCACCTGTGAAGCCATCTTGTCTGGACTTTTGTCTGCTGCGAGTGTTTTGACTATTGATTCAATTTGTTTGCTGGTTATTAGTCTGTACAAGTTTTCTATTTCTTCCTGATTCAGTTTTGGTAGTTTATATGTTTTTAGGAATTGTTCCATTTCTTCTAGTTTGTCCAATCTGTTGGCATATAGTCTTTCCTAGTATTCTCTTCTGATTGTTTGTATTTCCATGGTTTTGTTTGTTATTTCTCCTCCCTCATCTGCAATTTTATTTATTTATTTATTTATTTATTTATTTATTTATTTATTTATTTATTTTTAAAAGATTTTTATTTATTTATTTATTTGACAGAGAGAGAGATTACAAGCAGGCAGAGAGGCAGACAGAGAGAGAGGAAGAAGCAGGCTCCCTGCCGAGCAGAGAGCCCGATGCGGGCCTCGATCCCAGGACCCTGAGATTATGACCTGAGCCGAAGGCAGGGGCATTAACCCACTGAGCCACCCAGGCGCCCTGCAATTTTATTTATTGGAGTCTTCTTTTTTTTCCTTGTAAGTCTGGGTAGAGCTTTATTAATTTTACTGATTTTTTTTTCAAGAACCAGCTCCTGGTTTTATCCATTTGTTCTATTGTTCTCTCAGATTTTATATCATTTATTTCAGCTTTAATATTTATTATTTCCTTACTTCTACTGGCCTTAAGCTTCATCTTGTTCTTTTTCTAGCCTCTTTAAGTGTAAAGTTATTTTTTTTTATTTGAGATTTTGCTTTCTTCTTGAAGTAGGCCTATATTGCTATATTCTTCCATCCTAGGACCACATTTGCTGCATCCCCAATGTTTTGACTTGTTGTGTTTTAATTTTAATTTCTTTCCATGTGTTTTTTATTTCTTATTTGATTTCCTGGCTGACCCATTCATTGTTTAGTAGTATGTTGTTTAATCTCCATTTATTTATGGTCTTTACAAATTTTTCCTTGTGGTTAATTTCAAGTTTCATAGCATCATGGTCAGAAAAAGGTGCATGTATTACTTTAATCTTCCTACATTTGTTTATTCCTCTTTAGTGACACAATGTGTCACCTATTCTGGAGAATTTCCCATGTGCACTTGAAACGAATGTGTATTCTGATGCTTTAGGATATGTTCTGACTATCTGTTAAGTCCATGTGGTCCAGTGTGTCATTCAAAGCCATTGTTTCATTGTTGATTTTCTGCTTAGGTGATCTGTTCATTGATATAAGTGGACCACTTTACTACTATTATATGATTAACAGTGAGTTATTTCATTTTGTTATTAATTGTTTTATATATTTGGGTATTCCCATGTTGAGTTGGATTGTCCAATCAAATCCAGTCTCTTCTGGTTGGATTGTCCCCTTTATGATTTTGAGACTTCTGATTTATTTTTCCATTTCTGTTGCATGTTAAACGTTTTTCCATCTCTACTTTTATCCTGTATGTGTCTTTAGGTCTTAAATGACTCTCTAGTAGGCAGCATATAAATGAGTCTTTTGGGGGGTCCATTTTATTACTATGTGTCTTTTATTGGAACATTTAGGCCATTTGAACTCAAGGTAATCATTGATGGTATATACTTGTTATTTTCTGGTTGTTTTTGTAGTTCTCTGCTTGTTTATTTTATCGATTTCTTTCTTTGGGATTGATGAGTTACCTCAGTAGTATGTTTGGCTTTGTTTCTGGGGTGTGTGTATGTGTGTGTGTGTGTTTGTTTGTCTGTGTGTGTCTAAGTTTTGGGTTTTTAGCTGCCATAGTTTCATATATAACATCCTAATTATACAGAAATTTATATTAAGTTGATGGTTATTTAATTTCTTACACATTTTTAAAAAAATTCTTAAGTATTACTCAGCCATCAGAAAGGATGAATACCCACCATTTGCACTGGCATGAATGGAACTGGAGGGGATTATGTTAAGTGAAATAAATCAAGCAAAGAAAGACAATTATCATATGGTTTCACTCATATGTGGAACATGAGGAATAGCATGGAGGACATTAGGGGAAGGAAGGAAAAAATGAAGGGGGGGAATCAGAAGGGGGAGAAGAACCACAAGACAGTATGGACTTTGGAAGAAAATCTGAAGGTTTCAGAGGGGAGTGGTGTGGAGGGAGGGGGTAACAGGATGATGGGTATTAAGGAGGGCACATGTTGTAGTAAGCACTGGGTTTGATACACAAATAATGAATCATGGAACACTACATCAAAAACTAATGATGTACCATATGGCAACTAACATAACATAGTAAAAAAAGAAAATTAAAAAAAATAGAAAAAAAAACAATAGAGAGAGAGAGAGAGTGAGAGAGAGAGAAAGAAGTTCATATTAAAAGTGATGAAAGGACATTTTCCTGTTAATTCAATAGGCCAAACACGCAAAGGCTGTAAAAAGTCAGACTCATAAGGGTAGTCCACCACTGCCAGATTTATCCAGGTTTAAGAGATCCAACCTTTCAAATGCTGGACATCTGAGTATTTGTTAATGGCGTATATTAAGTCAAGAGTTTCAGAAAGCCAATGCAAGTCAGCACCTGAGAAAATAATCACATTTTTAGGAATCTAAAAAGCACTACTTGAGAGAATGCTTTGTTTGGTATTTTAGAAAATACAATCTTCTATACTATTTCTCCAAGAATGCCTTTTCAACATTCAATAAAATATTTTCAGAGCATCTGGATAGTTCCATGATAAACAGTCTGTCTATCCTCATAGATTTTGCCAGAAATTATATGAATTATTCCCTGTTTCAAAGATACTATTGAGATAAGTAAGTAAATAAACAAATGGAACACAAAAGAGCAATCAGAATGTGTAAACCACAACTAAATAAAACAAATGGACGTATCTGATATAATTTCAAGTAAGACATGAGACACAAAACATACATACTCTGTTCCTGATTATACAGGATGATGAATATAATATTATACCATATTGATTATGTTTTCCCTTGTAAAAATTCATCAAGTGATGTATTTTGAATTGTGTATTTCTCTGTATGTTTTACTTAAGTCTTACTGAAAAAAACTTCTTCCTTTTTTAAAGATTTTATTTATTCATCTGAGAGAGAGATGGCGAGTAGGAGGAGGGGTAAAGGGAGAAGCAGACTCCCCACTGAGCAGGGAGCCTGATGTGGGACTCCATATCAGGACACTGGGATCACTACCCAAGCAGAAAGCAGATGCTGAGCCACCCAGGTGCCCAAACTTTTTCCTTTTTAAAGCTCATTCCTCTGCCTTTTTGCATATGCTGTTATGTTTTACATCTTCTTACTCATAAATTTCTTATGTCTGTTATCGCCATTTCTTTTCCACTTAAAGAGATCTCTAACATTTCTTGCAAGGCTAGTTTAGTGGTAATAAAATCCTTTGTCTTTTGCTTGTGTGGGAAACTCCTTGTCTGTTTTTCACATCTGAATGATAACCTTGCTGGATAGGGTATTCTTGGTTGTAGCTTTTCTTTCCTTTTAGCATCTTGAATATATCATGTCACTCTCTCTGGGCTGATATATTTCTCCTAAAAATCTGTGGATAACCTTATAGGATTTCCCTTTTACATAAACTTTCGCTTCTATCTTACTGCTTTTAAAATCTTATTTATCTTAAAAATTTGACATTTTAATTATTATGTGCTATGGTGTGGACCTACTTAGGTTCATCTTGCTTGGAACTGTGTGTTTTTTATTTTTATTTTTTAAAGTATTTTATTTATTTATTTGACAGAGAGAGAGAGAGAGAGAGAGAACAAGTAGGCAGAATGGCAGGCAAAGGGAGAGGGAGAGGGAGAGGGAGAAGCAGGTTCCCTGCTGAGCAGAGAGCCCGATGCGGGGCTTGATCTCAGGACTCTGAGATCATGACCTAAGCAGAAGCCAGAGACTTGCAGGGTAATAGAATACCCAACTTTTGTATCACCATGGACGGGTCTGGAGGAGATTATGCTGAGTGAAATAAGTCAAGCAGAGAAAGTCAATTATCATATGCTTTCACTTACTTGTGGAACATAAGGAATAAAATGGAGGACTCTAGGGGAAGGAAAGGAAAAGTGAATTGGGGTAAATTGGAAGGGGAGATGAACGATGAGAGATTGTGGACTCTGAGAAACAAACTGAGGGAAGGGAGGGGGAGGAGGGATAGGTGAGCCTTGTGGTGGGTATTAACGAGGGCACATATTGCATGGAACACTGTGTGTGGTGCATAAACAACGAACCTTGGATCACTGAAAAAATAAAATAAAATATAAATAAATAAATAAATAAATAAATACCAATGCATTCAAAAATAAATAAATAAAGATAAAAATAAAAAATAGAGAATAAAAAAGGAGGCAGAGACTTAACTGACTGAGCCACCTAGGTGCCCCAACTGTGTGTTTTTAAATATGGATGTCTATTTCCTTCCCCAGGTTAGAAAAGTTTTCAGCTTTATTTCTACAAATAAGTTGTTGCTTCTTATCTTGACAAAGAGAGAACTTTTAGTGGGAACTTCATGCTGTGCTAGGGATTCATAATGATAATTTTTGAGGAGTGATAATTGTTTGGGAGCATCCAGATTGCTCCTGGTTATTACTATGCATTAATTTATTTAATCTTGTCAACAAATCTATGTGTAGTTATCATTACCCTTGTTTGATGAGGAAAAAGGATCAGGGAAGTTAAGGAACTTGACTATAATAATACAGAAATCAAGAAGTAGCATTTAAGTACATGTCTGTGTGGTTCTAGATCTTGGTTTGTCTAACAAAGTTCCCTAGGAAATCATTCATGAATGTGGTATCAATTTAAATTGGACTTGAATGATGGGAAATATTCAGTGGAGATAAGAGAAAAGTGAGAAACTCACAAAAATATTTCTGTTACTTCCAATGCGATCAGAACAAGTATTTTTCCTGATATGTGTTAGTTTCATGATGCACACCTCATCTCTAGTGCCCCTCCCTGTCTTCCTAAGGAAGTGTCCTTCTCAATCTCTGAAGTATGGCTAGATGTAGTGCTGGCTTTATTTAATTTCAAAGAAAAACATGATTTTCTCTTTTTAAAATGAAACTTACTCTATGTCAAGGACTCTACAAGGGGTTAGGATACAATGATAAAAATGTAAGTCTTGCCCTCATGGAACAATTTGTCTAGTGGAAGAAACAAAGAAGTACAGAGATCATTGCAATGAAGTATTACCAGTGCTCTTGTAAGGAAATAAGAGGCTCCTGGAAAAGAACAGATGAGAAATTCAGAGTTTAGGATTAAGGGAGGCTTTCTGGAGAAAATGTGTTAGCAAGGTGACAAGTAGAGGTCCACGTAGGGAAAGGAAGTTGCACGTGTAAAAGCAGAGAGTGGTAGTGGGGATAGAAAGAGAAAGAGAGAGATATAATTAGACCTTGAGCCCCTTTGAGATTAACAACTGTGTTATTTTTCTCTGTGTTAGCTCATACTTCCTTGTAGAGTGTTTTGTTCAAAATAGGCACTTATAAGTACTCTTTGGAAAAATGTATTTTTATGCCATCCTGCCATTATTACTTATCTATAAGTCTTAATTTGTAAGATTTGGGCTATAGGGCACCAATGAAGAGAGCACATGTAAGAGTACTTCAGACATGATAGGTGTGTAACAAACACTTGGGAATGACTCTTACCAGAGCAGTTTTTATGATCTTGCCTTATTGATAGCATAACAATCCACAAAAGCAGCCCTTTTATGTCAGTCATCCAATAAAGGACATGACAATGGAAGCTGTCCTGAAGTGAGGGTTGCATTATTATTGGATATAGGTTATGGGGCTCTTCATAGTTGTCAGCCTCATACCAAACAGAAGTCATTGCTGTAAAAGAAATTCATATTAAATGTTTAATATATGGAAGAGACATACACTAAGTCCTAGAAGACAACACAAGATCTAAACCTGGGGAACTGCTGGTCAAGTGAAGACAAAAATGTCTACTCAGGAAAAGGACATGGTAGAAGGAATAGCATAACCCAATGAGCAACCACTGGACATTGGGTCAATTCTTTCCAGGAGTTGCCATTGACTGGCTATTTGACTATGACCCTGTCTCTTTTTTTCTTCAGCTTCTGATTTGATCTATGAGATGTTGTTACAGTAGATGGTATCTCCAAGAATTCCTTCAGTTTAGTTCTACTATTCTATATTATCCAGCATGACAAGTTGATTGAGGGAAAGTTGAAAATATGGAATCACACTTTCAGAACTAACAAGGCCATTTGAAGCAAATGACTATATTTTTTTGGTAGCTATTAAAATGAGGTAACTAAGGTAAAAAAAGCGGGAAGGAATTATACATAGTCACCTTGCTGGTGGCACTATGAATGATGCTAACATCAGAGTCAGAATGATACCATGTGTCTTCAGGCTCTGAAGCCAGGACTCCTGCTAATGTAGCAATTGCCTTCTGTAAAGAATGGTTGTTGGTCTCAGGAAACAAACTGAGTGTTGCTGGAGTGGAGGGGGACAGGAGGGATGGGGTGGTAGGGTGATGGACATTGGGGAGAGTATGTGCTATGGTAAGTGCTGTGAATTATGTAAGACTGATGAATCACAGACCTGTACCCCTGAAACAAATAATACATTATATGTTAATTTAAACAAAATAATTTAAAAAAATATTCTTGAGTAGACCATCAGCCAAAACTTGATGTGATCATCTGGTCAGGACTCATTGTTACATTTCTCATTACTACTGTTTGGTTATGAGATAATGAGAATTTCGCTAAAAATTATTTTCATTTTCTGAAGTAGTGCCAAATAATGTTTTGACATTTGGTTCCTGTATGAACTCTGTTTTTGTACATTGTTTCTTTTTAATTTTTTAAAAATATTTTATTTGTTTGACACAGAGAGAGAGAATGCACAAACATGGAGAACAACACGTAGAGGGTGAAGGAGAATTAGGCTCCCCACAAGAAGGGAGCCCAATGCGGGGCTTGATCCCAGGATCATGACCTGAGCTGAAGGCAGAGACACTTAACCAACTGAGTTACCCAGGTGCTCCATGCACATTGTTTCTTTGTACTCATTATTAGCAGAGGCTTTGCATCCCAGATCTCTTTGGCATGAGTTTACAAAGAATGTATTCTTTATAAAAGAGCAGAGAAAATATGTGGGGAGGGGAGGAAATAAAGTACATTGAAAGACCATGTTAGGGCTCAAAGGACAGTTAAAGATGGGCGACATGTTGGTTATACTATGTACTAACTTTGATTCATCAGTCATCACTGCTTCTCAGACAAAAGTGACTTACTGGGCCTGGTCATATCCTGCTTTTCCTTCTGTCTTCAGCGTTGGCTCTAAGATTGTTTACCTTACGCAGGGTCTTGGTAGAGCAATGGAGCATATCTTATGGGAGTCCCATTTGGAACCCTATCTGTAGTGATAATAGGAAAAGAGTACAGGGAAACTTAGATGTACTGAACAACTACTATGGTTCCACAACTTGCCAGTCACCTTACATTGTAATTTATAATACTTGAAGATGCCAATCTTTGAGTGCTTACAATGTGAGAGACACTTTTCAATCATTATCCTATTTAATCATCATAGAAACTATAGGGTAGTCATTATTCTTATGATGCCCAATTTATAGATGAAGAAACTGAAGCTCAAAATGGAAATTTTCCCGTCTAAGGTCACTTGATCAATTAGTAAGCAGAACCTGACTTTAATCTCAGATTTGTTTTATTCTTGTTGATGCATGCATCTTCCCCTGTAACACTGGATTTTTGGTCTTAGTGTAGCCCCCCAGGAGTGTTTTTCAGAAGAAGACATGTTGAGAGGAATTATAATTGAGTTCTTTTGGCTTTAGTCAATACTGATGCTATGGAAAGGGTAAATATATGTAGATAGCAATTCCCATTACGCAGTAAGAAAAGGAAAATATAATTTGGAAATCCCATGGTTACAAAATACTCCAAGAGGGAAACCAGGCACATTGAGACCAAAATCAGCCAACCAAATGCACTTTTTCTCTGGTCGAACCACTGCTTTTGTAGCTACCTCTGTGATTGAACCTGAGCATCTCCCAAGGTCTTTCTGTGTATGATCCAGCTGCTTCTAAGGCCACCTGGGATAAAATGTGGTCTGAACCTTGGTCTTATTTAGGTATAATTCTTAGGAATCCTGAAGTAATGTAGAGAAGACAGAATTAATCAACTTGCAGAATCTTAGGGAACATTTCCTTATTTTTTTATTGTGGTATAATATACATAAGATTTACCATTTGTAATTTAGGGGCATTAAGTATATTTACAAATAACTTGCAAAAATTGGTACTATCCATTTCCAGAAATTCATTATCAAACATAAACTCTGGACCCGTTAAATAATAGCTTCCCATTTTCTGCCCCCAGCCTTAGTAACCTCCATTCTATTTTCAGTGTCTATGAATTTTCTATTCTAGGGACCCATATTAGGGCAACAGTAAAATATTTTTCCATTTGTGTCTGGCTTATTTCACTAAGCATAATATTTTCAAGGTTCATTCATGTTGAATATGTTTCAGAATTATCTTCTTTTCTAAGGTTGAATAATATTCCATTGTATGCATATACCACATTTTGTTTACCAATTCATTTGCTAATAGAAATTTGTGTTTCTACTGTTTGGCTATTGTGAAAATTGCTGCTAAGAACATTGCTGTTCAAGTTTATGAAGACATCCTTTTAATTCTGTGGGGTATATACCTAAAATAGAACTGTAGGATCTATATAGTAATTTTATGTTTGACTTTTTGAGGAGTTTTCATACTGTTTTCCAGTGTTTGCCCCGTTTTACGTTCTTATCAACAAGGCACATGAGTTTCAATTTCTGCAAATGCTACCATTTCTTACTGTTTTTTTAAATTATATTTTCTAATAGACACTGTAGTGTATATAAAGTGGTATCTGGTTGTGGTTTTGAATTGCATTTCCCTAATAACTAGTCAAGTTGAGTACTTTTCATGTGCTTATTAGTCACTTGTATCCCTTCTTACGAGAATTGTCAATTTCAATTTGTTGTCTATGTATGAATTATGTTGTTTGGGTTTTTGTTGTTGTTTTTGATTTTTGCAGTCCTTTATGTTTTCTGGATATTAATCCCTTATGAGATACGTGATTTGCAAATATTTTCTCCCAGTCTGCAGGTTGCTTTTTCACTATGTTGATAGATTCATTTGATGTATCAATTGTTTAAAAAATTGATGAAATCCAATTTTTACAATTTTTTCTTTTGTTGCTTTTGTGTTTAGTGTCATATCCAAGAGATCCTTTGCCAAATCCAGTGTCATAAAGATTTTACCCTATATTTTCCTGTCAGAATTTTAGAGTTTTAGTTTTTATGTTTAGAGATTTCATCCATTTTGAGTTAATTTTTGCTCATTAGAAAAGTTAAGCATCCAAATTCTTTTTTTTCTCATGCAGATATCCACCTCTAAAACACTAAAACACTAAAAGGAGAGGGAAATACTCTCCTTTCCCAACGAATGGTCTTGGTTCCCTTCCTAAAAATCAACTGACTGTATATAAAACGGGTTATATTTGAGCTCTCTCTTTTGTTCTATTGTTCCATATGTCTAGTCTTATGCCATAACCACACTGTTTGATAACTCTAGCTTTGTTGTAAGGTTTGAAATCAGGAAATGTGAGTTCTCCAACTTTTATCTTCTTTTTAAAAAATGTTTGGTATTTTTGCGATCTCATGAGATTCTGATATGAATTTTAGGATGAATTTTCTATTTCTGCAAAAATGCAATTGTGATTTTGATTGTGCTTGCATTAAATCCATAGATTGCTTTTGGTAGTTTTGTCATCTTAACAACATTAAGTATTCCAATTTATTAATACAAGGTGTATTTCCATTTATTTATGTCTTCTTCAATGTCTTTCAAAAATGTTTGGTAGTTTTTAGTGCACATATATTTGCTTTCTAAGTCTTTTATTATTTTTATGCTATTCTAAGTGGATTTTTTTCTTAGTTTCCTTTTAAGATTGTTTACTGTAAGTAAATAGAAATGCAGCTGACTTTTGTGTGTTGATGTTTCCCCCTGTAACTTGATAAATTCATGTGTTACCTCTGTGTGTGTGTGTGTGTGTGATATTTAGGGTTTTTAATATATAACATCAAGTTATCTATAAACAATTTTGAGGCCTTTTATTTCTTTTTCTTGCCTAACTGTTCTAGAATTTACAGTAATATGCTGAATAGAAGTGGCTGAAGAGGGCATCTTTACTTTGTCACTGATCTTAGAAGAAAAGCTTATAGTCTTTCACCATTGAGTATAATGTTTGCTGTGGACTTTTTATATGTGACCTTCATCATGTTGAGGAAGTTTTCTTCTATTCTTGTTTTTTTTGGGGGGAGGGGTTAGCTTGAAAGTGTGTTTAATTTTATCAAATGAATTTTTGCATCAATTGAAATGATCATTTCCCCCTTTCATTCTATTAATGTGGGTGTATTACATGTATTACATTGTTTGACATTTGCATGTTAAAACATTCTTACAGTCCAGGAATGAATCCCAGTTGGTCAAGCATAGAATCTTTTTTCATATAATGCTAAATTTATTTTGCTAGCATTTTCTTGAGGATTTTTGCATCACTATTAATAAGACATACTGGATTTTTTTTTCCTTGTAGTATCTTTGTCTGGCTTTGATATCAAGGTAACACTGGCCTCATAAAATGAGTTTTGAGTTGTTTTCTTCAACTTTTTGTGAGAATATGAGGAGAATTTGTGTTAATTCATTAAATACTTGATAGAATTCACCAGTGAAGCCATTTGATTTTGGGCATTTGTCATTGTTGAGAAATTTCTGACTACTGATTCAACTTCCTTATTAGTTATAGGTCAATTCTGATTTTCTATTTCTTCATAATTCAGTGTTGGTAGATTGTGTTTCTAATAATATGTTCTCATTTCCACTAGGTCATCCAGTCTGTTGGCATTCAATTGTTCATAGCATTCTATCATAACCCCCTTTATTTCTGTAATATCAATAGTAATGTCCACCAGTTTTATTTCTAATTTGAGATTTCTTTCTTTCTTTCTTTCTTTCTTTCTTTCTTTCTTTCTTTCTTTCTTTCTTTCTTTCTTTCTTAGTCAATATAGCTAAATTTTAATTTTGTTGATATTTTAAAATAAAACACTTTTGGTTTCATTGATTTTCTGTATTTCTTTCTATTCTTAGTTTTATTTTTCTTCACTCTAATTTTATTTTTTTAAATTTTTAAAAAATATTTTATTTATTTGAGAGAGAGAGTGAGGAGGGGCAGTAAGGGATGGAGGAAGAATCTGAAGCAGGCTCTACACTGAGCATAGGGCCCAATGCCGGCTCTAAGACCTCAAGACCATGACCTGAGCCAAAACCAAGAGCTGGATGCTTAACTGACTGAGCCACCCGGGCTCCCCTCCACTCTAATTTTTATTATCTTCTTTCTGATAGCTTTAGGTTGAATTGGTGTTCTTTATCTAGTTCCTTAATGTGCAAAATTTGGTATTGATTTGAGATCATTTTACATGTTTAATGTTTATGTTTGCAACTATAAATTTACCCTTAGCACTGCTTTTGTTTTTCACCCCATAAGTTTTGGTATGTTGTGTTTTCATTTTGATTTGTTTCAAGGTATTTTTTAATTTCCCTTTTGCTCTTTATCTCATATTTGTTTCAGAGTGTACAATTTAATTTCCAAAAATTTGTGAATTTTCCAGTTTTCCTTCTGTCATCTATTTTTAGCTTCAATTCCTTATGATCAGAGAAGGTGCTTTGCAGAATTTTAATCTTTTTAGATTAGTTAAGGCTTGTTTTGTGGCCTAACATATTGTCCATTCTTAAGGATGTTCTATGTATACTCTAGAAAAATGTGCATTCTACTGTTGGTGGAGTGTTCTATGTGTCTTTAAGTTTGTGTAGTTTATAGTGTTGTCTAAGTCTGCTATTTCCTTATGTATTAATCTTTGTCTGATTTTTTATCCATTATTGAAAGTGATGTATTGAATTGTCTCACTATTATTGTAGAACTATTTGTTTCTCTATTCATATTTATATTTCTCTACAGATTGTTAGTGTTTCCTTTATATATTTTTTAGTGCTTATATGATATATATATATTTTTTAAACATCACTTGTATATGTGATGAGTCACTTATTTGTATTCTCGAGGTTGTCTCTGATTTTGCTTATCAACAGTTTGCTTATAATATATCTTTGTGTGGTTGTCTGATTTATCCTACGTGGAGTTCATTGAGCATCTTGAACTTATATGTTTTTGCTCAAATTTGGGAAATTTTTAGCCATTATTTCTCCAAATAATCTGTTTGCCCTCCTCTATCTCTTTTCTGTGACTGCCACCATAATGTGTATTTTGGTCTGTTTGATGGTGTCCTACAAGTCTCTTAGACTCCTTTCCCTTTTCTCCTTTTCTTCAATCTTTTATTCTCTGATCCTCTGATTTGATCAATTCAATTGTTTTTTTTTTCAAGTTCATGGATTCTTCTTCCTTTTCTTTTTTTTTTTTTGCCTGTTCATATCTGCCATTGAACTTCTCAGGTAACTATTTCATTTTAGTTATAATTTTCAGCTTCAGAATTTCTGTTATGTTCCTTCTTATAATCTCTATTTGTCAATACTCTTATTTTGTTCATAGACTGTTTCATGGATTTACTTTAGTATTTTTAGTTTGAATATAGTTGACACATAGTGTTACATAAGTTTTAGGTATACAACATAGCCATTCAATTCTATACATAATTCTATCCTCACCATAAGTGTAGATACCATCTGTCACTATGCAATGTTATTACAATACAATTGTCTATATTCTCTATCTTGTGCTTTTTATTTCTTTGACTTACTTATTTCATAACTGGAAGCCTGTATCTCCCACTCCCCTTCACCCATTTTGTCCACTCCCTATCACATCTTTCCCCTCTGGTAAACAAGAGTTTGTTCTCTGCATTTATAGATATGTTTCAGCTTTTCATTTGCTTGGTTTATAGCTTTCACATATAAGTGAAATCATATGGTATTTGTCTTTTTCTGTCTGACATTTCACTTAGCATAAAACCCTCTAGGTTGGTCCATGTTGTTGCAAATGGCAAGGTGCCCTTTTTATGGCTGAATAATATTCCATTGTTTACATATTAACAATGGAATATATATATATATAACATAACACTGTGTGTTAATACATTGGAATTAGAATATATATATATATTTTTTTTCATGTAGGTGTTTAAGTGTTGGCCATATGTATGTTTTCTTTGGAAAAAAATATCTATCAGATCCTCTTCCCATTTTTAATTGGATTATTTGTGTTTTGGTGTTGATTTCCTTTAGTTTTTTTACTTATTTTTCCCTTAATTCTTTGAGTATATTTAAGACAATTGTTTTAAAGTTTTTGTTTAGTAAGTCCATTATCTAGGCTCTCTTGCAAATGGTTTCTGTCAATTTATTTTGTTCCTCTGAATGTGCCATGTTTTCCTTATTTCATTACATGTTTTGTATTTTTTGTTGAAAATTAGGCATTTTATTATATAACAAAATAACTGTAAATTAGATTTCCTCTCACCACTTGATTTTTTAATTGTTCAACACTATAGTCCATTTATTTTAAGACTTTTTGAAACTATTTTTGCAAAAAAGATATCTTTCATGAGTGCCTACTGACATCTCTGATATTTTAGTTCATATTCAACTAGAATTTTGACAGTTTTCCAAGGAAGTCATCCAAATGGCCAATAGGTACATTAAGTTATTCAACATCACTATCATCTGGGAATGCAAGCTGAAATCACAATGAGATAGTACCTCACACCTGTTAAAATGGTTAAAATCAAGATAACAAGAAATAATAAGTGTTGGTGAAGATATGGAGAAAAAGGAACACTTGTGCACTGTTAGTGGTAATATAAATTAGTATAATCACTGTAGAAAACAGTATGGAGGGTAGCTCTGTTTTTAACTTCTCAAGGAACCTCCATACCACCCTAAAACCTAGCAATTGCACTACTAGGTTATTTACCCTGAAGATACAGATGTAGTGAAAAGAAGGAGCACATGCACCTCAATATTCATAGCAGCAATGTCCACAATAGCCAAATTGTGGAAAGAGCCAAGATGCCCTTCAACAGATGAATGGATAAAGAAGTTGTGGTACATATATATAATGGAATATTAGAAAAGATGAATACTGATCATCAGAAAGGATGACTACTGACCATTTGCATCAACATGGATGGAACTAGAGGGTATTATATTCAGTGAAATGAGTCAATCAGAGAAAGACAATTGTCATATGATTTCATTCATATGTGGAATATAAGTGATATTACAGAGGACCATTCAAATTTGACTCTTATGAGCTAAGAAAACCAGGTATTAATTCCATCTCAGAAGTGAGGAAATTCAGGTTTAGTGTGATAGAACCAGTACTGTATTCCAGGTGTTCTACCTTTGTATTGTTCTCCACGCTGGTACAGAAAAAAATGGATACAAGTACTCATCATCTAATGTTTCAAATGGAACATTAAGAATTTAGAGATTAAACCTTATACCTGAAGAAGCTTGAAAAAGAAGAAACAAAACCCAAAACCAGCAGAAGAAAGGACATAATATTAGATCATTTGTTATATCTCCTGAGACAAAGGTATCAAAAGCAAAAATAAACTACTGGGACTACATAAAAATAAAAAGGTTCTGCTCAGTGAAAGAAACAATCAACAAAACTAAAAGGCAACCTACAGAATGGGAGAAAATATTTGCAAATGACAGATCTGATGAAGGTTTAGTATCTAAAATATATAAAAAAATGGATACAACACGTAAAATTGAATAATCCTGTAAAAATAGGAAGAAGACATAAACAGATATTTCTCTAAAGAATACATCAAGGTGGTCAACAGACACATGAAAAGATGTGTGGTGTGTATGTGTGTGTCTGTGTATATATATATATGAATGTATGTGTGTGTGTGTGTATATATATATATATATATATATATATATATATATCAGCCATGAAAAAGAATAAAATCTTGCCATTTGCAACAACATGGATAGAGCTTGACAGTATAATACTAAGTGAAAAAAGTCAGAGAAAGACAAATACTATATGATTTCATATATACATGGAATTTAAGAACCAAAACAAATGAACAAAGGAGAAAAATGACAAACAAAAACAGACTCTTAACTATAAAGAACAAACTTATGGTTATTAGAGAGGAGGTGGGTGGGGGGATGGATGAAACAGGTGATGGGGATTAAAGAGTGTCTTATCATGATGAGCATGAGCAATGCATAGAAATGTTGAATCAGTATATTTTACACCTGAAAGTAATATAACACTGTATATTAATATATTGGAATTAAAATTAAAAACAATAAAATTTAAAAAACATATTTTGAGATTAAGATAACTTCCAAGGACATACTATATAAATTTTCCTACATTTGTATTTGTAGTAAATGCAAAGGCTGTCCATTAAATTTTACTTTAAATCCTTAACATAACAAAAGCAGACAAAATACCTAATAGCATCTTATTGAGAAATGGGCTTGAGTTTGGAAATCAGATGGACTTGAGTTCAGTTTCCAGTTCTGTCAGTTCTGTCATCCCAGTTCTAACTGTGAATCCTTGACCAAGGATCTGTGCCTAACTTTCACCATCTCTAAAATGGTTATCCTTTTCTGTAGTGATCTCACAGTATTGTTGTAGGGATTAAAGTGTAGGTGTTGAGTAGTGTAGGTGATAGTACCTAACATAGTATCTTGTTGAGTAGCTAATTTCTTTCCCTTTTTTGTTGTTATTACATGAACAGTAGGAATTTTTGAAGTGAGAGTAAAATCTATATAACATACTATTATGTTTTGCCTTGCTACACATGGAAGGTATGCCATGTGGTTTCCCAGGCAGATTGTGTAGTAAGGAGCTGAGTGGTACCACTGGTTTCCTGTGCATGGACCTAGTTCTCCCTGATAAGTCCTAGTAAATGGAAGCACAAAGCATTAATGTAACACACTGTAGTCACATAGCTTATAAATTGAAAAACGAGGATTCAATAGATATTCTGACAGATATAAGCTAGGTATATATATAGGTATAGGCATAGGTATAAGGTATACATAAAAGTGGGGCTCTATGGCAAGCAATTCTAGTTTAACAATCAGCATGGCCAGATGGCAATATTAGAGAATTAAAGAATGTCAGAGCAGTAAAGCGTGTCACAGTTTCTTGAGTCAAATTTCCTCACTGAAGCCTAAAGAAGGAACAGATACACAAGTAAGTAGCCAAACAAGGATACCAATCCAGGGTTTGGAATCAAAGTTTCAGATCTCTCCAATTGGAGCCTCCCTAACATTATGGTATTTAAATGGATGACAGAGTGGATTGAGTATGAGAAAGACGGAGTCTGACTTGGAGGCCCATGGAAAGGTTTTCATGTTCGTGCACTCTAAAACAATTTTTGCTGTTACCAGTATGGCACACATGGGATTTCCAACAGGGGGACTGATTATAGTGACTTAACCCCACAGTCTTACTCAGTCCATCTATGGCCAGCACCTCCACAGCCTGGATTTACTGGTAGAAATTGTCAGTCCTGGAGTGCAGGTGAGGAAATTGCTGGATAAAAGGTCCTGATCAATGAGAAGCTCACCACTGGGGCTTCATTGTCATCAGTGCTTAAATCAGCTACACCATCCCTTATCCATGATTTTTTCTGTTGCTTAACACTAATGGAATGACTTTGAAAATGAGCTTTGAACTGTGGACTCTGAGAAACAAACTGAGGCTTTTAGAAGGGAGGGGTGTGGGGGGATGGAGGAGGGGGGTNGAGTGTGAGCCTGGTGGTGGGTATTAAGGAGGGCACTTATTGCATGGAGCACAGTGTGTGGTACATAAACAATGAATCGTGGAACACTGAAAAAATAAAATAAAATTTAAAAAATTATCTTCCAAACCATCAAAAAAAAAAGAGAGAAAAGAAAAGAAAAAAAAAGGAAATGGGCTTTGATATTAGGTAGTACTGGCTCTCAATCTCATGCCGCTTACCAAAGATATGGTCCCAGGCAAGTTAATTAATCTCTCTGAGACCCAGTACCCTCTCTTTTCAAATGGGGATCATGATGATTTTCTTGAAAAGTCTTTGTGAGGGTTAAGTAAAAGAATGTAAGCAAAGCACTTGCCACATTATCAGGCACTTATTAAAAACTTAGTAAGGGGCGCCTGGGTGGCTCAATCCTTAAGCATCTGCTTTTGGCTCAGGTCATAATCCCAGAGTTCTGGGATTGAGCCCCACATTGGGCTCCCTGCTCAGTGGGAAACCTGCTTCTCCCTCTCCCACTTCCCCTGCTTGTATTACCTCTCTCACTGTATCTCCCTCTGTCAAATAAATAAAATCTTTTATTTTTATTTTATTTTATTTTTTTAAAGATTTTATTTATTTCACAGAGGGAGAGAGATCACAAGTAGGCTGAGAGGCAGGCCTAGAGAGAGGAGGAAGCAGGCACCCCGCTGAGCAGGGAGCCGGATGCGGGCCTCTATTCCAGGACCCTGAGATCATGACCTGAGCTGAAGGCAGAGGCTTTAACCCACTGAGCCACCCAGGCTCCCATAAATAAAATCTTTTAAAAAATAAATAAAAACTTAGTAAATGAAAGTTATTATAACATTATTAATAATTGGCACTGAGTAACGAAGTTCTGTTTATAGCAAAATTTAATATGCTTTGCTTTATATTAAGGTGTATAAACTTCACTTTTCAGTAAGGATCAATGGAAAGATAAACTTGGTGTCTTCATCCATAATAATCCTATTATGTTGGTAGCCTGTTACCAAGTCCCTCTCATTCTCATCTTCCCTAGGTTGAATCTGAAAGCAATGCTAAGTTCTATTTTCCATTTCATTAAACCTCCTTAGAGATGACAGCTTCAACAAAGGCAAAGGGCACCTTTACAAGTCCTATGCAGTTCCTAGGCAAATGCCTCCCTTTGTGCCAACAGCCAGTTTTAGTTGTGAGCTAAATAAAGAGGCATAACAGTTATAAGACCTAAAGCCATCAGTTCTCCTGCAAGAAATCCTGTCTTTTGATTTCCTAAGGTGAGGGGTTTTTTTGTTTGTTTGTTTGTTTTTTGTGGCACAAGGGTAGCGCTTGGTACTGTGTGGGCTTGAGACAATTATTTCACCTTTCTGAGAGTCGCTTTTAATTATTTGGATGCAGGACACAAATGGTTCACAAAAACTAGATAGTTGAGGACAGTTTATTTTTTTATTTGTTTTAAAGATTTTATTTATTTATTTCACAGCGGGATAGAGATCACAAGGAGGCAGAGAGGCAGGCAGAGAGAGAGGGGGAAGCAGGCTCCCCGCTGAGCAGAGAGCCTGATGCGGGCCTCAATCCCAGGACCTGAGATCATGACCTGAGCCGAAAGCAGAGGCTTTAACCCACAGAGCCACCCAGGCGCCCATGGACAGTTTAGTGGAAGATCTATTTCCAAAGCTGTGAGTAAGGTGAAGAGAAGCAACAAGGAATGGTTAAGTACTCTGTTGCTAGAAGAGCTGATTGATTTACCACTCCTAAGGAAGGGGTAGAGTATTTACCATAACAAAAAGAGAGATAGAGAGAAAGATAGATAAATAGATCATAGATAGATAGATAGAACCAGAGACAGAGAGAAGCAATAGGAAAGGACAATCCTACCAGAGCTGTGGCCTTCTTAGAGGAATGTAGTCACTGCCAACATGCAGCCTGGCAAGGAGGGAGGTGAAGGAATAAAGATCTTGATCTCTCTCCCACCCTTCTACTATTTTCTTCTATTAATGAACCCTAAAAGAAGCTAAAAGTCAAGGGAGCTCAGTTGATCTAGATCATATGGGTCAGTTTTACAGACAGCAGAGGAGTATGAAGAAAAGTAGAGTGAATCTGGATGGGTAAAGGGTGAATAGCTAACATGAGAGTTAGCATTTCTTGAGAAACCACTTTGTGCCTAGAACTGTTTTAGGCCTTCACTTCCATTATCTTACCTGATCCTCATGACAGCCTTGCAAGTTGGGGATTTCTGTCCTTATTTCATAGATGAGAAAACTGAACCTCAGAAATTAAAATTTCCATACTGGGTTGTTGCATATATTAAGTTAAATAACCTGTATATAGTGCCTCTGATTCTTAGATTCACATGTGTGTTCCAAACATCCATCGGCTGATGAATGGATAAAGATGTAATATATATAATATAATATAATATAATATAATATAATATAATATGTATATATTACTCATCCATCAAAAAGAATGAAATCTTGACATTTGTAATAACATAGGTGGTGCTAGAGAGTATTAGGCTAAGTTGAAATAGTCAGAGAAATACAAATACTATGTGATTTCATTCTTATGTAGAATTTAAGAAACAAAACAAATGAGCAAAGGGAGTAAAAAGAGAGGAAGAGAGGCAAACCAAGATATAATCATTTTAGGTTCCAGAGAAAGGGTTTCATAGGCCTTTTTTGCAGTAATTGTTTAAAAAACAGATATTTTAAAAGTTTTTTTGTATGAAACTTCTAAATATACACATATACACTTGATACTCACAGACAAACTCCACTTTCATATCTACCAAGCCTGGCCTCAACATTATCCTGCTTAGGTTTGACTATATAAGTTTAGATGGAAATAGGCCAAGAGAATGGAGAGCCCCAAATAATATATATGCAGAGAAATGGGGTGCTTGTCACTCACAGGGTGTCAAGTTTGGAAAGAACCTACCACAACCGAAGGCTTGAATCCCTTCTACTTAACTACCCGGTGGTTCAGCCATTTCTCCTGAATTGTAAACTTCAGTTTGTATGGAGTACTGGTGAAATACAGAAACTTCAGAGATAGTCAGACCAGAGTTGGAATCCAGGCTTTGCCATTTACTAGCTAAGAGGCCTTGAGCAAGTTTCTTCAATCCCCTGAGCTTCAGTGTCTGTATCTATAAAATATACTGGTATTACTCACTTATGACAGAGGATGTTAATTTTCTTATATAGTATAAGTGATTATATAGTATATCTCTTATATAGCATATATGATATATAGTATATATAGTATAAATCTATATATATTATATAGTATTATATAATATATATTACATGATTACATAGTATATATAGTATATCACTATAGTATAATGATCATATAGTAGTAGAAAATTTATTTATTTATTTTTTAATTTAAAAAATTTAAAAGATTTTCTTTAAGGGTGTCTGTGTGGCTCAGTTGCTCTTCAGATTGCTATTTCTAGTCTGTATGTCTACAGAGTGTTTGCCCTGTCTTTTCTCCAAGTGCAGCCCAAATACTTCTAGGCTGTCCCTGAGCTAAGGCCACTGATCTTTAGAACATTTAAGCCCTGATGTTTGCAAGAACTCAAAAAATTCAGCTACTCTCACTTTCCAAGCCAGTTGCTATGGGAACTCATTTTCCTCCTGTGCTCTCCTGTGTGTTAATCTGTCTCGTGCCCTTCTCTGTGATCATGGCTACCTCCCCACTGGAGAAACCATGATCTGTTTCTCTCCCAAACCACTTTTCTGCGCTTCTTACCTTCTTTGATATGGCCTCCTCTCTACTTTTAGTTTTGGAGTTTCTGCAAGTCTTCAAGTTGATTTCTGGGGTATTTAGAATAATTTGATAGTTATCTAGTTGTATTAATGAATGAAACAAGACTAGGGTACTCCTACTTAGCTGCCATTTTCCTCCCTCTCTCTGAATTTGTGGTTTGATATCAAATGTTAACATGGTAGGAAAGGTATTTCTCCTGTTCGGTTTTAATGCTAAAGCTGTTAGAATGAAAAGGAAGAGCATGGAGTGTTCACATAAAACAACATCTTGCCATATTAAGTGACTTTTTGGTGCTGGAATTTGTGCTGGTAGAATAGCGGCATGATATTGGACACCTAAATGCCTGGAGACCACGTAAGAACACAAAGAAAGGAAGTGGCTTGTGGGACCATGTAACAGTTGTTTTTACTGAAAGAATTAGAAAACAGACTCAAAGAGGCCAAATTAAGTCTGAAGGTTTGTCTTATTTTAAGTAGAAAGGTATTAGGTTTGGCTCCAGGGTTCACTTTATCCAGTCTTGGGTACTTAAATAAATTATTTTTGATAAATATTACTTTTTAAAATTCATCATACCCCAAATCCTATTAAACATCTTTTATCCAAATCTACCTCACTCCCATCTTTTCCCCCCCTTTGTTAAAATTTTTATTCTTTGCCCAAGGGGTACAGGTCTGTGAATCATCAGGCTTACATCTTTCACAGCATTCACCAAAGCACAAACCCTCCCCAATGTCCATAACCCATCCACCCTATCCCTACCCTCCCACCTCCCAGTAACCCTCAGTTTGTTTTGTGAGATTAGGAGTCTTTTATGGTTTTTCTCCTTCCCCATCCCATCTTGTTTCATTATTTNACCCCCACAACCCCCACTCTGCCCCTCAAGTTCCTCATATCAGAGACATGTTCACCCGAATGTTTATAGCAGCAATGTCCACAATAGCCAAACTATGGAAAGAACCTAGATGTCCATCAACAGATGAATGGATAAAGAAGATGTGGTATATATATATACAATGGAATACTATGCAGCTATCAAAAGAAATGAAATCTTGCCATTTGCAAGGACATGGATGGAACTGGAGGGTATTATGCTGAGTGAAATCTTTTCCCCTTCTTGCCAGTAGCAATCGCAATGACTCAGTCACTGAAGCTGGAAACTTTGGAGTCTTTTGAGACTCTTCTCTGACTCTGTTTTTTCCATATGTTCTTTAGTTGAATATCCTCCATATGTTAACACTTTTTTCAATCTGAATTTTCTCATGGTGAGAAGATGACTGTAGCACTTTCAGGAACATACTGAGATGTCCAGAAAAAGGGAAGAGGTAATTATTGCTGGAAATTTTCTTTCTTTTCTGGATCTTGGACTCTGGGTCGGAAATCTGGAAACTCTACTTATCATGAGACTATTTATTCTAAGTGACATTTCCACTTTAGAAACTTTTCAGATCTCAAATTTCACAGAATTATTTTAGTATATTTTCATACTTTATTTTTAATTTTTTAAATTAATTTTTATTTAAATTCTACTTAGTTAACATGCAATGTAATATTAATTTTAGGTGTATAGTATAATGATTCAACACTTCCATACAACTCCCAGTGCTCATCACAGTAACTGTGTTTTTATATCTACTGCCTGTTTTACCCATCTGCCTACTTACCTCTCCTTTGGTAACCATAAGTTCGTTCTCTATAGTTAAGAGTCTCTTTTTTTTATTTGCCTCCCTCACTTTTCTTCCCCTTGCTCATTTATTTTGTTTCTTGAATTTCAGTATGAGTGAAATCATATTGTATTTTGTCTTTCTTTGTCGGACTTATTTTGCTTAACATTACACTCTTTAGTTCCATCCATGTCCTTGCAAATGGCAAGATTTCATTTTTATGGTTAATATTCCATTCTATATTTATACTACATCTTCCGTATCCATTCATCAGTCAAAGGACACTTGGGCAGTTTCCATATTTTGGCTATTGTAGATAATGCTGCTTTAAACATCGGGGTAAATGTATCTCTTTGAATTAGAATTTTTGTATTCTTTGGGTAAATAACAAGTAGTGCAATTGCTAGATCATAAGGTAGTTTTATTTTTAACTTTTTGAGGAAATTCTCTGTTGTTTTACAGAGAGGCTGCACCACTTTGCATTCCCAGAAACAGTGCAAGAATGTTCCACTTTCTCCACATCCTCACCATCACCTCATGTTTCTTGTATTGTTAGTTTTAGCCATTCTGATAGGTGTGGGGTAATATCTAAATGTAATTTTGATTTCTATTTCCCTGATGATCATTGATATTGAATATCTTTTCATGTGTCTGATAGTCATCTGTATGTCTTTCTTGGAAAGATGTCTACTCATGTCTTCTACCTATTTTTAATTGGGTTTTTCCATTTTGGGGTGTTGAATTTTGTAAGTTCTTTACGTATTTTGGATACTAACACTTTATCAGCTATGTCATTTACAAATAGCTTCTCCAATTTTGTAGATTGCCTTTTAGTTTTATTGATTGTTTCCTTCACTGTGCAGGAGTTTTTATTTTGATATAGTCCCAGTAGTTTATTTTTGCTTTTGTTCCCTTGCCTCAGGAGACATATCTAGAAAGAAGTTGCTACAGCTGATTTCAAAGAAGTTACTGCCTGTGCTCTCCTAAGATTTTTGTGGTTTATGTTCTCATATTTAGATCTTTAATCCATTTTGAATTTATTTTTGTGTGTGGTATAAGAAAGTGCTCCAGTTTCGTTCTTCTGCATGTTGCTGTCCAGTTTTCCCACCATTTGCTGAAGAGATGGTCTTCTTCTCATTGAATATTCTTTCCTACTTTGTTGAAAACTAATTGACCATATAGTTATGGGTTCATCTCTGGGTTTTCTATTCTATTCCTTTGATCTATATGTCTGTTTTTGTGCCACTACCATACTGTTTTGATCACCACAGCTTTGTAATGTAACTCGAGGCATTAAATATGTAGATTGCTTTGGTTGTATACTCATTTTAACAATATTTGTTCTTCTAATCCATAAGCATGGAATATTTTGCCATTTCTTTGCATCACCTTCAATTTCTAATATCAGTATTTTTTAGTTTTCAGAGTACAGGTCTTTCTCTTCTGTGGATAGGTTTATTTCAAGGTATCTTATTGTTTTTGGTGCAATTGTAAATGGGGTTGGTTCCTTAATTTCTGTTTCTGCTGCTTCATTATTGGTGTAGAGAAATGCAAGCTTTCTGTACATTGATTTTATATCCTACAAATTTATTGAATTCATGTATCAGTCCTGGCAGTATTTTGGTGGAGTCTTTTAGGTTTTCTATATAGGGTACCATGTCATCTGCAAATAGTGGAAGCTTTACTTCTTCCTTGCGAATGTGGATGCCTTTTATTTCTCTTTGTTGTTTGTTTGCTGTGGCTAGGACCCCAGTACCATTTTAAATAACAGTGGTGTGAATGGACATCCCTATCTTGTTTGTCACCATAGTGGAAAAACTTTGAGTTTTTTCCCACTGAGGATGATATTAGCTGTGGGTTTTTCATAGATGGCCTTTATTATGAAGTATGTTCCCTACAAATCTACTTTTTTGAGGGTTTTTATTATGAATAGATGTTGTACTTTGTCAAATGCTTTTTCTGAATCTGTTGAAAGATCATATGGTTTTTGTAATTTCTTTTATTAATGTGGTATATCATGTTGATTGTTTTGCAAATATAGAACCAGCATTGCAACCAAGAAATAAATTCCATTTGGGCGCCTGGGTGGCTCAGTGGGTTAAAGCCTCTGCTTTCGGCCCAGGTCATGATCTCAGGGTCCTGGGATCGAGGCCCGCATCGGGCTCTCTGCTTGGCAGGGAGCCTGCTTCCCCCCCCCTCTCTCTCTGCCTGCCTCTCTGCCTCCTTGTGATCTCTCTCCCGCTGTGAAATAAATAAATAAAATCTTAAAAAAAATTCCATTTGGTCATGATGAATGATTGTTTTGATGAATAGTTGGATTTGGTTTGGTAGTATTTTATTTATCCATGTTCATCAGGGATATTGACCTATAATTCTTTCTCTCTCTCTCTCTCTCTCTCTCTCTCTCTCTCTTTATGGAGTCTTTATATGGTTTTGGTATCAGGGTAATGATAGTCTCATAGAATGATTTTGGAAATTTCCTTTCCTTTCCTATTTTTTGGAATAGTTTGAGAAGAATAGGTATTAATTCTTCTTTAAATGTTTGGTAGAAAAAAATAAATGTTTGGTAGAATTTACCTGTGAGGCCATCTGGTCTGGACTTCTGTTTGTTGGGAGTTATTTGCTTACTTATTCAATTTTTTTGTTGGTTATTGTTCTCTTCGTGTTTTCTATTTATTCCTGTTTCAGTTTTGAGAGTTTATATGTTCCTAGGAATTTATCCATTTCTTACAGGTTGTCCAATTTGTTGGCATGTAGTTTTTCATAATATTCTCTTATAATTGTTTGTATTTTTGTAATATTGGTTGTTATTTCTCTTCTTTCACTTTTTTTATTTGGTTCCATTCTCATATTTTTGATAAGTCTGGTTACAAGTTTATCACTTAAAAAAAAAACAGCTCCTGGTTTCATTGATCCATTTTATTTTTTAATTAACATATAATGTATTATTTTTTTCAGGGGTACAGGTCTGTGATTCATCAGTCTTATACAATACACAGCACTCACCACAACACATATCCACCCCATTTATTTTTTATTTTTAGTTTCTGTTTCATATATTTCTATATAATCTTTATAATTCCCTTCCTTCTGCTGGATTGAGTCTTAGTTTGTTTTTATTTTCTTAGCTTCTTTACGTTGTTTATTTGAGATTTTCCTTGGTTCTTGAGGTGAGCATGAATTTCTATATACTGCTCTCTTGAGACTACTTTTGTTGACTTCCAAAGGTTTTGCCCTGTTGTGCCTTTCTTTCAATTTGTTTCCATATAATATTTTTTAAAATTTCTTCTTTGATTTCCTGGTTGACATATTCGTTATTTAGTAGCATGGTGTTTAACCACCATGTATTTGTGGTGTTTTCAATTTTTTCTTATGATTGACTCTTATTTTCATAGCATAGAAAAGGTGCATGGTGTGTGTTCAATCTTTCTGTGTTGGCTGAGACCTGTTTCATGACCTAATATGTGATCTATTTTGGAGAATGTTCCCTATGCATTTGAAAAGAATGTGCACTCTGTTGTTTTAGGGTGGAATGTTCTAAATATATCTGTTATATCTATATGGTCTAGTGTATCATTCAAAGCCATTGTTTCATTGTTTATTGTCTGCTTAGATGATCTGTCCATTGAGGTAATGGGGTTTTAAAGTACCCTACTACAATTGTGTTATTATAAGTTAGTTCTTTCATGTTTGCTATTAATTGTTTTATATATTTGGGTGCTCCAATTTTGTTTACATAAATATTTACAGTTGTTACATCTTCTTGTTGGACTTTCCCTTTTAGGATTAAATAATGCCCTTCTTTGTCTCTTTTTACAGTCTTTATTTTAAAGTCTAATTTTTCCAATGTAAGTATTGCTATTCTGGCTTTCTTTTGACAACCATTTGCACAATAAATATTTCCCCTTGTGCTCACTTTTATTTTTATTTTTTTCTAGTGGAAAATAATATACTGTTCATTTATTTTTACTCAAGTTATAAGGCAAGTAATGAAAATTAAACTGCTTGAAAGTCATTTGCTCTTCTTTTTTTTAATTTATTTTTTCAGTGATCCAAGATTCATTGTTTATGTACCACACCCACTACTCCATGCAAAACGTGCTCTCCTTACTACCCACCACCAGGCTCACCCATACACAAAGATAAACTCAAAGTGGATGAAATATCTCAATGTGAGACAGGAAACCATTAGGAGACAAACCATGAGAGACCCTTGACTCTGAGAAACTGAGGGTTGTGGAATGGGAGGTGGGTGGGGAGATAGGTAACTGATTGATGGGTATTAAGGAGGGCACATGATATGGTGAGCACTCGGTATTATATGCAGCTGATGAATTAATGACATGCACCTCTGAAACTAAAGATGTACTCATGTTGGCTAATTGAATTTAAATAAAAATATAAACAACAATTATAATTATTACTGTCTTATACCTAGTTATAGTCTATCCACTATATCATGAAGACATGGTACACCCAATATCCTAATTCCTTTGTTTTCTTCATCACAATAGGTCAATTACTAAATCTTGAATTCTTTTAGATCAAGCCATATGCAATTCCCATTTCTGTAGAACAAAGAGTTGAATAGTAGTAATTTTATAGCTAATACTTCCCTAAGATTTTACAAATCTTTTCATTCTTTTGCCATATTAGGCTATTTGTTTGGAATGTTACAGCACTCATTCTTCTCTTTGGTCTACCTAAAGCCTTGTTCTCTTTTTACACTCATCTGCCATACATACATAACTCTGATGGAGTCTTAACCCTAAAACTACTTATAATCATGCTCCATCCCTGAATATAGCCCACTAATGGCTTTTTATTGATCACAGCAACAGTCCTTATCTTCTTTTCTAACATGAAACAATGTTCACATGTACAATAGGCTCTCATAAAAATTCTCAGATTTTGGAAAACCTCCAAACAGGTTTTGTAGGGTAGTGAAGGACATTCACTGCAGATTTTTGGTGTATTATAAATAGAAGCAATTTACAAGACCGAGTAATGAAATTAACCATTTAAATCCACTTGGCTATTTTAATGAGGTAGAAAGAGATTTCATGATAACTGTTAACATTTCAAAATCATTTCTAATAATTTTTTTTAAAATTTCACATTATTCTATTTTTTATTTTTATTTTTTTTAATTTTTATTTTATTTTTCCAGTGATCCAAAGTTCATTGTGTATGCACCACACCCAGTGCTCCATGCAATATGTGCCCTCCTTAATACCCACCACCAGGCTTACCACTCCCCTCTCTTCCCTCCCCTCCATAACCCTCGGTTTGTTTCTGAGTCCTCAGTCTCTCATGGTTCATCTCGCCCTCTGATTTACCCCAATTCACTTTTCCTTTCCTTCTCCTAAAGTCCTCCATTTTATTCCTTATGTTCCACAAGTAAGTGAAATTGACAATCTCTGCTTGACTTATTTCACTCAGCATAATCTCCTCCAGACCCGTCCATGTTGATACAAAAGTTGGGTATTCATCATACTCACTTTTAATTTGCAGGTGTCTTTATGTCTAAAATGAGTCTCTTGTAAGCAGCATATAGATAGGTCTTGTTTATTTATCCAGTCTGACATCCTATGTCTTTTGCTTGTACCCCTTAGTCCATTTATATTCAAAGTAATTATTGATACATATGTATTTAGTGCCATTTTATTACTTGTTTTGGCATTGTTTCTGGAAATTTTCTCTGATCCTTTCTTGTCTTTTTTACTTTTGGTCTCTCATTTGCAGTAAAATAGTCCCCTTTAGTATTTCTTGCATGGCTGATATAGTGGTCAGAAACTCATTTAGTTTTTGTTTGTCTGGTACACTCTTTATCTCTTTTTTTTATTTTGAATGATAGCCCTGTTGGATAGTGTAGTCTTGCCTGCAGATTTTTTTTCCCACTTAGCACTTTTCATATATCATGCCACTTTCTTCTGGCTTGCCAAGTTTCTGTTGAGAAATCTCCAGCTAGATTGTAATTTAAGGAATTCTGTTTTACTTTTTTTTAATTCTGTTTTTCTCTTAAGGGTTTTTTTTCCTTTATCACTATATTTTGCAAAGTTAATTACTAATATGTCTTGGCGTTGGCCTGCTTTTGTTGATTTTCATAGGAGTTCTCTGTGCTTCCTGGATCTCAATGTCTGTTTTCTTCTCCAGACTAGGGAAGTTTCCAGATATTAGTTTTTCAAATAAATTTTTTTGTTCTCCTTTCTCTTCTTCTGGGACTCCCTTTATTTATTTATTTATTTTTAGAGAGAGTGTGCATGCTAGAGTGAGTGGTGGGGGAGGGGCAAAGGGAGAGGGGAAGAGATAATCTTAAACAGATTCCACGCCCAGCATGGAGCCTGTCACAGCTCTCAAGATCCTGAGATCATGACCTGAGCTGAAAATGGTGTCCCTGAGACTCCTGTAATACATATGTTATTATGTTTGATGGGGTCACTGTGTTTTCGAAGTCTATTCTTGTGTTCTATAATTCTTTCTCTTTTTTGTTTAACTTCAGTGGTTTCTATTATTTTGTCTTCTATGTCACTACCTATATTACCACCTCTTTCAGCCTGCTGTTCACTTCATCAAGCCTGTTTCCAATCTCATTTATTGCATCCTACATTTCTGATTGGTTCTTTTTTAACTCTTTTATTGCTATGGTAAGGATCTCCCTGTTCTCCTCTATTATTTTCTCAAGTCAGTGAGTATCCTTATGATTGTTGCTTTAAATTTTTCATCAGGTATGTTACTTATATATTCTTTGCTTAGATCTCTGGCTGTGGCCTTACCTTGTTCTTTCATTTGGGATAAATTTCTCCAATTTGGCATTTGGTCTAAGTCTGTGTCTTCTTCTCTGTGTTGGAAAGGCCAGTTATATCTCCTTCTCCTGAATGTAATGGTTTTATGAAGAAGAGGTCATTTAATGCCCAGGCCTGGCACTTCAGGGATTGTCTTTGGTTTGTGCTATGTGTGTTCTGATGTCATGTTCTGGCAGATTTATCCTTCATGCCTGTTTTCTGCAGAGGCTCTCCATGCCTGTTCTGTGCAGTGTTTGGTTCCAGGCCTGAATGTGGTGAGTTTTAACTAGGTGTGCTGTGGTCTGCTTGTGAAATGAGACTTGAGACCAAATCCACCAGAACTGAGGCCCTGCAGAACTCCCTGGTCAGGAGACATGTTGTGGGCAGGGGTTTGTGCTGGTCTTCTGGGGGAACAGCTCACCATGCTGGGAGAGAGGTAAGCTTGACTTAGAAGGGCAGTTCCACCAGGTCACAGAGTTTGGTGTGAGCAAGTTAGGCAGCTAGTGTCAGTGCTGAACTGTTTCCCTCAGGTGGCTTTGTGTTTATGCTAAGCAGTGGGGGAGAAAAATGGCAGCAGCCAGCTTCTTTGTTCCCTGAGAGGTGTCTCGTGAAATGCTGCCTGTCAAGGACTTGTTCTAAGCAGAGTGAATAATATCTCCCCAGGGTGCCCCAAGCAATTTTCAGGTCACTGTTTCCATGATGTCTGCCCAAGGTTGTTTGCCTGCTTTCTTCCCAAGAACAAGGCAATGCCCTCCTGACACGATCCCATCCAAGCCTGCTGACCTTTAGAACTTCATGCTTTAAGCCTTGCTGGTTGCAAGCACTTGGGAAATTCAGTCCGGGGAAATGTTTTCCTTTTGTGAGCCCCTGCATGTGTGCTCCTCTCTCTTGCCCTTCTCTGAGACAATGGCTTCTTCCCTTCTGGAAAAGTCAAAATCTGTTTCTCCCCAAAACCTCGTGTCTGCTCTTCCTGACCTTCGACGTGGCCTCTTCTCCCCATTTAATTGTGGAGTTTGCTCTGTCAGCCTTCAGGTTGATCTCTGGGGTATTTAGGATGATTTGATAATTTTCTAGTTGTATTCATGGGATAAGATGAGCCTAGGATCTTCCTACTCTGCTGCTATTTTCTATTTTTACAAACTTTAGATTACATTACAATGAAAATTTGAGGTAGGCATTGAAATGACATGAACAAGATGACAGACTAGTTCTCAATCACTATTTTGTGATTATTTCACTGGACAAGTTCCAGAACAACATTGGAGCAAAAATTCTAGGAATAGATGTATTGAAAAGGGTAAGAATAATGGTTTTACTTTACTCACATCCCCTCTCAAGGTGGCATAGCTCAGTGCTAAGATCGATTCCTTTGACCCATAATTTTCCCTATGGGAGAAAGTATAGCATGGTGAGGGATTGTCTTCCTTAGTCATGTGGAATGTTGCTTAAGGATCCAGTTTTTCTCACCTCACAGAGAGTAGTGAGGTAATAGGCATGACAAAGTGTTTACGAGATAATGGGAGTATAGAAGCCAGGGTTCAGAACTTATCAAATGGTGGCAGATCACTGCTAAATGCTGCATTGACTCCATAATGAAGCCCATCCATTAGCTGTTTAGGATATTTCACCCGTGAACCCCCCAACTAACCTATGGGCACCCCAATGGTCCATGCATCTTACCCATCCACCTTGGGTTTGCTCCCTGTGTGTACCTCCACAGACATCAAGTACTAGTCTCTGCAAATAGCTTGCCAGCATGAACAGAAACCATCCTGACTCTGTGGGATGGGGAGAAGGCACACACATTTGAGCATTATAGGGAACAACCCTAGGGGAAACAGACATGTAACAGGACACAGCTTGGCTTTCCAGGATCAAGAGAAAGCATATAATGCCAAGAATTCCTCCCTAAGAGGAAAAAAAGAGGTGTAGAGCAGGCACATCCACAGAAAAAGGCTGAGAGAACCTCACAATCCCTAACCAGACTGAATGGTGAAACTATTACTTTCCTGAAGCCAATCTGTAAAGACTGGGAAAAAAATCTTCTACAAATGCAAAGACAGCAACACAAGACTTCAAAGAGCATAAAAAATAAAGGAAACATGAATCTGCCAAAGGAACATAATAATTTTCCAGTACCTGACCCCCAAAGAAATGGAGATTTACAAATTGCCAAAGAATTCAAAGTAATTGTTTTAAAGACACTCAGAGAGTTACAACAGAACATAGTTAGACAACTCAATTAAATCAGGAAAACAATACACGAACAAATTGTAAGTTCAGCAAATAGACATCATGGAAAACAGACATAAATTTGGGAACTGAAGCATACAATGAATAAAATAAAAATATAACAGAGAACAACAACAGTAAGCTTGATTAAGCAGAAATAAGAATCTGTGAACACTAGGAGAGTTCATTTTAATTATCTAGTCAGAGAAGAAAAAATAAAAAAAAAAGAATAGGAAAGAATGAAGAAAGCCTAGGGGATTTATTGGACACCATCAAAAGAACTAGTATACACACAGTGGTATTCCGAGGAAGAGAAGAGACAGAAGAAGCAGAAAGCTTATTTAAAGAAATAATGGCTGAAAACTTCCCAAATCTGAAGAGAGGTATGGACACATAGTTACATAAAGCTCAAAGATAATCACACAGGGTTATCTAAAGAAATTCTCTGAGGTGTATTATAATCAAATTGCCAAAAATCAAAGGAAAGGCAAATTTTGAAATCACTAAAAGAGATGTCATATATAAGGAAGCACCCATAAAGGATTTCTCGTAGAAACTCTGAAGGTCAGGAGAGAGTGGACGATATATTCAAATGCTGAAAGAAAAAAATGCAAAACAATATTAGTTAAACTGTAAATGCTGTTTTTCAGACATGAAAAAAAAGAAATAAAAACTCCCAGAAAAATAAAAGCTGAAAGATTTCAACACTACTAGACCTGCTTTACTAGAAATTAATTCTAAAGGGAGTTCTTCAAGCTTAATTGAGAGGATGCTAATTAGTAACATGAAAACATGTCAAAGTATAAAACTCACTCATAAAGATAAGTATATAGTCAGATTCAGAATACTCTAATATGATAATGGTGGCATGTAAATCACTTTTAATTATAGTGTAAAGATTAAAACACAAAAGTATTAAAATAACTAAGCTACAATAATTTGTTCATGAATATACAATAGAAAAAGATGTAAATTGTGACATTAAAATGTGGCTGGGAGGAAGTAAAAGGGTAGTTTCTGCATGCAATAAAGTAAGTTGTTATCAGCTTAATATAGACTGTTGTAAGGTATATTTAAAATATTTTATTTATTTGAGAAAGAGAGAACATTAGCTAGGGGGGTGGGCAGAGGAGAGGGAGAAGTAGATTCCCCACTGACCAGGGAACACAACACATGGGGCTGGATCCCAGGACCCTGGGATCATGACCTGAGCCAAAAACAGATGCTTAACCAACTGAGCCACCTAGGTACCCCAAGTATAAGATATTTTATATAAACCTCACGATAATAACAAAGCAAAAACTTATGGTAGATACGCAAATGATAAAGAGACCCAAATCTCTGCATACCATTACAGAGAAAACAAAATCAAGCCACAAGGAAGATGACAGGAGAGAAAGAAAGGAACAAAGGAAGTATAAAATAACCCACAAATTTTAAACAAAATAGCAATTGTAAGCCCTTATTTATCAAAAATTACTTTAAATATAAATGTATTATGTTCCCCAATCAAAATATATAAAGTGGCTGAGTGAATTTAAAAAACCAACAAAATGCAATTATATGCTACTATAAAGGAGACTCACTTCATAGTTAAAGACACATATAGGCTGAAAGTGAAAAGAAGGAAAAAATGAGGAAAGAAGAGGGAAAAAAGATGCTACATGCAAATAGTTAACCAAAAAGAGTAGGATTAGCTATATTTATATTAGGCAAAAAAAAGAGACTTTAAAACAGAAATTTTCATGAGAGAAAAAAGGTCATTATGTAATGATAATTATTCATCAACAGGATATAACCATTATAAATATGTGTACCTAATATTGGAGCACCTAAGTAAATAAAACAAATATTAACAGAAATGAAGAAATAAATAGCAATAAAATAATGGTATTGTAATATTGTTTCATGGTGACAGATGCTTGCTACACTTGTGATGAATGTAACCTAATATATACAGTTGTTGAATTACTATGCTGTGTAGCTGAAACTAATTCAACATTGTGTATCAAACATACTAAAAAAAGAATCATATGATTGTCTCAATAAATGCAAAAAAGCATTGCAAAAGTTCAACCTCATTTCATGATAAAAAAACTCTCAACATGTTACCGAAAGGATGTACTCTAACACAGTAAAAACTATATATGACAAGACCTCAGCTTAACATTATACTTAATGCTGAAAAGTTGAAAGCTTTTCTTCTAAGAGCAGAAACAAGACAAGGATGCTTATTATTAATATTTTTTTTACTTCTATTCAACATCGTACTGGAAGTTCTAGCCAGAGCAATTAAGGAAATTAAAAAAAAGTATAAAAGGCATCCAAATCAGAAATGAGGAAGTAAAATTCTCTTTGTCCATAATATTTTTTATGATTTTATTTTGAGAGAGAGAGAGAGAAAAGGGGGGAAGAGCAGAGGGAGAGAAACGAGATGACTGTGTTGAGCTCAGAGCCAGTGTGGGGCTTGATCTCAGGATTCTGAGATCATGACTTTAGCTGAAATCAAGAGTCAAACACTTAATCAACTAAACCACCCAGGCAACCTCCAGATAATGTGGTTTTTGACATAGAATGTCCGAAAGATTTCACCAAAAAATTGTTAAGACTCATAAACAAACTCAGTAGAGTTTCAGGATGCAAAATAAACATAGAATAATCAGTTTCATTTCTATATATTAACAGCAAACTATCTGAAAAATTAAATTAGGAAAACAATCCCTTTTAAAATATAATAAAAAGAATAAAATATTTATAAGTAAATTTAATCATGAAAATAAAAAATTGAAGACATAAAATTTGAAAAGATAGCCTGTGTTCACAGATTGGAAGAATAAATATTGTTAGAATGTCCATAATGCTTAAAGCAATCTACAGATTCAATGCAATCTTTATCAAATTCCAAAGTCATTTTTCACAGTAGAAAAAAAAATCCTAAAATTCTCTTTCTGATTGTTTGTTATTAGTGCATAAGAATGCAAATGATTTCTGTATGTTAAATTTGTACCCTACAACTTTACTGAATTCATTTATAAGTTCTCATAGTTTTCTGGTGGAGTCTTAGTATTTTCTATATGAAATATTATGTCATCTGCAATTAGTAACAATTTCATTTCTTCCTTTCTAATATGGATGACTTTTATTCCTTTTTGTGCTTAATTGCTGTGACTAGAAATTCCAATACCATTTTGGGTAAAAGTGGCAAGAGTGGGCTTCCTTGTCTTGTCTTGTTCCTGATCTTAGAGGAAAAACTTTCAGATTTTCACCATTGAGTATGATCTACTCAAGCTGTAGACTTGTCATATATGGCATTTATCATGTTGAGGTACAGTTCTTCTATACCCACTTTGTGACATTTTTTTTGTCATAAATAGATGTTGAGTTTATTTTCAAGTAAACATGGAACATTTTCCAAGATAGATAGATAGATGGATAGATCATATGTTAGGCCATAAAACAACTCTCAATAAATTTGATAGGATTGAAATCATATGAAGCATCTTTTTTCAACTACAACGGTATGAAACTAGAAATCAATTCCAAGAAGAAAACTGGAAAAAACAAACATGTGGAGACTAAAAAACATGTTACTAAATAATCAGTGGGTCAATGAAATGATCAAAGAGGAAATCAAAACATACCTTAAGACAGACAAAAATGTAAACACAACTTTCCAAACTCTGTGGACACAGCAAAAACAGTTCTAAGGAAGTCCATAGCAATACAGGCCTACCTCAAGAAACTAGAAAAATCCCCAATAAAGAATTGAACTTTACACCTGACGGAACTAGAAAAAGGAGGACAAACAAAACCAAAATTAGATGAAGGAAAGAAATAAAAATCAGAATAGAAATAGAGACTAAAATAATAGAAAAGATCAATAAATCTAAAAGGCGATTCTTTGAAAAAAAATAAACAAAATTGATAAACCTCTAGGCAGACTCATCAAGAAAAATAGAGAGAGGTCCCAAATAAATAAAATTAGAAATGAAAGAGAAGTTAAAATTGTTATCACAGAAACACAAAGGATCATAAGACTACTAGAAAAATTATACAGCAACAAATTGGAAAACCTATAAGAAATGGATAAATTTCTAGAAACAAACTACCTACCAAGACTGAAACATGAAGAAGTAGATAATGTAGCTAGACCAGTTACAAGTAATAAAATTGAATCAGTAGTTTAAAAACATTTCCCCCGGGCGCCTGGGTGGCTCAGTGGGTTAAAGCCTCTGCTTTCGGCCCAGGTCATGATCTCAGGGTCCTGGGATCGAGGCCCGCATCGGGCTCTCTGCTTGGCAGGTAGCCTGCTTCCCCCTCTCTCTCTGCCTGCCTCTCTGCCTCCTTGTGATCTCTCTCCTGCTGTGAAATAAATAAATAAAATCTTTAAAAAATAATAATAATAAAAACTTTTCCCCCAAATTTCAGGAACACATGATTTCACAGGTTTATTGTATCAAATATTTAATGGAGAAGAGTTCATACCTATCTTTCTCAAATTATTCCAAAAAAAACTGAAGAGGAAGAAACACTGACACACTCATTTTATGAGGACAGCATTTCCAATACCAAAACCAGACAAAGAACTCCACAAAAAAAAAGAAAGAAAGAAAGAAAGAAAGAAAGAAAAAAGAAAGAAAGAAAGAAAGAAAGAAAAAGAAAATTAACAGGCTAATATCCCTGATGAACAAAAATATAAAAATCCTCAAAAAATATTAGAAAAGCAAATTTAAGAATACATTAAAAGGTCTATACACCATGATCAAGTGGGATTTATTATAAGGATACAAATGGTTTAATATTCATAAATCAACTAACATGATATGTCACATTAATAAAACAAAGGATAAAAATCATATGATTATCTCAGTAGATGAGAGAAAGCAGTTTGTTTTTTGTTTGTCTGCACGAGGCCCAAAAGAGCACCATGTATAATCAGAAAATGAATGTCATTTGATATATTCTTGTTACAAACTACGTAAGCATCCATATACCCATCTTTCCAGGCATTTATTGAACCCTTACTACATGTCACACATTGGGACCTGGCATAATTACCACATACCTTACACTTCCTTTTTCTGCTGAAACAAGTATCTTCTTTTTCAGTGATGGATTATTCAAGTGTACCTCCCACTTTCATATCCTCAATGTAAAGTTCTAGCACAGTATGATGAATTTTACTAAACTTGCTGTTAAATTTTCACTTGACCACTCCTAAACGGATTAAAAAAGGATTCAAACTCAATACAGTAAAATCTAGGTAATGTTTTCTCCACTAGCTTTAACTGTGTATTTTTTTTCTGTTACTAAATAAAACATAATATTGGTCAGTAAATTGCATAAACACCACAAATCTGGGAGGGTCTAGCAGTCATGTTGAGTAATAAAACCAGGATGTACCACAAAGATCTCAGCACTTTGAAGCAATAGCTCACTCTAACAAAATAAATTTTATTGAAGGCCCATGTATACTATCTTACATGGGCCCCCAAATCTTTCAAACAAAATATGGGAAGATGTTAATTAAAAACAGCATATGTGAAACTGGAGGGAAGACAGACTTGGAGAGGAGAAAGATTTGCTCATTGACATTTTAAGAGATAGAGAAAACCAACTGGAGTTTCTTGTATTTTTTATTTTAGCCATCCTGACAGGTGTGAGGTGATATCTCACTGTAGTTTTGATTTGCATTTCCCTGATGATGAGTGATGTTGAGCATCTTTTCATGTGTCTGTTGGCCATCTGTATATGTGTCTTCTATGGAAAAATGTCTGTTCATATCTTCTGCCCATTTTAATTGGATTATTTGGTTTTTTTGGGTGTTGAGTTTTTTTAAAAAATTTTATTTATTTATTTGAAAGAGAGAGAGAGAGAGAGAGAGCTCATGAGCAGGAGGAGGGGCAGAGGGAAAAGCTGACTCCCTGCTGAGCAGGAAGCCTGATGCGTGGCTCCATCCCAGGACACCTGGATTATGACATGAGACAAAGGCAGACACTGAGCTGACTCAGCTGCCCAGGTGCCCTGGGTGTTGGGTTTTTAAGTCTTTATATATTTTGGATACTAATCGTTTATGAGATATGGCACTTGCAAATATCTTCCCCCATTCAGTAATTTGTCTTTTAGTTTTACTGGTTGTTTCCCTCACTTCTTTTTATTTTAATGTAGTCCCAGTAGTTTTTTTGAAAATTGCAATTGGGTTTCTTTCTTTTTTTATTGACATATAAAGTATTATTTGTTTCAAGGGTGCAGGTCTGTGATTCATCAGTCTTACACAATTCACAGCACTCACCATAGCACATACCCTCCCCAATGTCCATCACCCAGCCACCCCATCCTTCCTACCCCGCTCACCTCCAGCAACCCTCAGTTTGTTTTCTGAGATTAAGAGTCTCTTATGGTGTGTCTCCCTCTCTGGTTTCATCGTGTTTCATTTTTCCCTCCCTTCCCCTGTGATCCTCTCTCTTGTTTCTCAAATTCCTCATATCAGTGAGGAATATGATAATTGTCTTTCTCTGATTGACTTATTTTGTTTGGCATAATTCCCTCTAGATTCATTGACGTCATTGCAAATGACAAGATTTTATGTTTTTGGATGGCTGCATAGTATTCTACTCTGTGTGTGTGTGTGTGTGTGTGTGTGTGTGTGTGTGTGTGTGTATTACATCTTATTTGTCCATTCATTTGTTGATGGACATCTAGGCTTTTACCATAGTTTGGCTATTATGGACATTCCTGCTATAAACATTGGGGTGCACATGCCCCTTTGGATCACTACATTTATATCTTTGTGGTAAATACCCAATAGTGCAATTGCTGGTCATAGGGTAGCTTTATTTTTAATTTTTTGAGGAACCTCCACACTGTTTTCCAAAGTGGCTGTAGCAACTTGCATTCGCACCAACAGTGTAAGAGGATTCCTTTCCTCCACAACCTCTCCAACAATTGTTGTTTCTTGCCTTGTCAATTTTTGTCATTTAACTGGTGTAAGGTGGTATCTTGATGTGGTTCGGATTTGAATTTCTCTGATGGCTCATAATGATGAGTTCTTTTTCATGTGTCTGTTAGCCATTTGTATGTCATCTTTTGAGAAGTGTCTATTCATGTCTTCTGCCCATTTTTTGACTTGATACTTGTTTTTTGGGTATTGAGTTTTAGAATTTCTTTATAGATCTTGGATATCAGCAAAGTAAACAGTCAACAAAACAAAGAGGCAACCCAGGGAATGGGAGAAGATATTTGCAAATTACACTACAGACAAAGGACTGATATCCAGTTTTACCACTCTTAGTGCAGAGTCCAGTGCTACAGAAAATCTAGCCAGCTAGAATGAAGCTTCCAAACCAGCCCCAAGTGTCGTGGAGACACTCTAGGCACAAACCTTGCTCCAAACTCAGACCTCACTGATTTCTTTTGAAGAAGGGGAGCAAATTTATGTAGGAATGAGCTTGATTGCTTGAGCCTAGACCATGCAAATAGTCTAAGTAGGGGAAGTCATGGGGTGTTTGTTTTTCCACCTCAGAGGGCCAGATAAAACAAGAATGGAGTTTTAATGAGCTCATTAATTGGAGGACAGGGGATATGCCGCCTGTCTCAGACCCCATCAGGCCATGTGGTGGGGGCCTGATAATATTAAAAAGGCTCTTATGAAGTTATTTTTATTTATTTATTTATTTTTAAATTTAAATTCAATTAGCCAACACATCATTAGTTTCAGATGTAAAGTTAAGTAATTCATCAGTTACATATAACATCCAGTTCTCATCACATCATATGCCCTCCTTAATGCCCATCACCCACTTACCCCATCCCCTCAACCACCTCCCCTCCAGGAACCCTCAGTTTCTTTCCCATAGTTAAGAGTATCTCATATGAGGTTCTTTATAATAAATCCTCACTGAATAACCTGGTCATCTGCCAAGCATTGTGATAGTCACTGTGATGGGGAAGTAGGGATAAAAAATACACTAAAATCACAGAAACATATTTATAAGTACAGAGAATAAACTGGTGGTTGCCAGAGGGGAGGGGAGTAGATGTGTAAAATAAATGAAGAAGATTAAGAGGTACTAATTTCCAGTTATAAAAAAAATTTCAGATGTATGAAAAATGCAGCATAGGGAATGTAGTCAGTAAGACTGTGACCACATTGTTTGGTTACAAATGGCAAATACACTTATGGTGGTGAGCATTGTGTAATATATAGAATTGTCAATTCACTGCGTTGTACACCTGAAACTGATATAACATTGTATGCCAACTATACTTCAATAAAAAAGGTGGAATTTAAGAAACAAAGCAAATGAGCAGAGGGGGAAAAAGAGAGAGAGAGAGGCAAACCAAGAAGTTGACCCTTAATTATAGAGAACAAACTGATGGTTATCAGAGGGGAGGCGGGTGGGAGGATGGGTTAAATAGGTAATGGGGATTAAGGAATACACTTACTGTGATGAGCACAGCGTGTTGTATGGAAGTGTTGAATCACTATATTGTACATCTGAAACTAATATTACACTGTATGTTAACTAACTGGAATTTAAATAAAAACTAAAGAAAAAGAGATACACCTCAGAGAGCTCACACCAGGAAAGGCATAACTGAGAGTCAAATTCTGACTGAGTATAGGATGATGGTTTCCTGTAGTATGTGTTTTTGAAATAGGTCTTGGAGAATGAGACGTTTAAAGATTTAGGAAAATAACTGCATGGAATGGTGGGAGCTGAGTTTCTCAGGTGAGAGTGGATATAATTTCACTCCAGATGGTAGTGACTAAGCCCGAGTGGCCTGATGAGTAGGGAAAATGGTTGTTTACAGAAGACTGTCTAGGTTGTAATTGCCCCCTTCAATCAAGGAGCACCCTTGGCAAAAAGGTAAGATCCTAAGAGAGGCCATGAGGAAAGGAACTCTGTTTTATAAACCAAATAAATATAAACTCTACAATCACGCTAAGAAGCCTAGAAAGGCAGAGACCACCTGGTCAAGTCTCTCCGTTTAGCAGGTGAGAAAACAGGCTCAGAGAAGGAAAAGGAATTGCTGAAGGTAACAGCAACTCTGAATCAGAGCCTAATCCTTCTGAATTCACTTTCAGGTTTGGAGATTCTATGAATAAAAATTTGTGAAAAGCATAATATTGTTAAAGACTATTTATGGAAACCATCTAGCAGAGTACTTGGTGTATGATAGCTACTAAGCAGACTAACAGTGTAGCATAGTGGTTAAGAACACATATCCTAAAGCTAAACTGCTTGTATTTGAACCCTGGCTCTGCCATTTACTACTTGTGTGATTATGGGCACTTGTACCTCAGTTTCAATGATTACCATGAGAATTAAATTATTAAATTATTTACTGTCTGTAAGGTGCCTACAAAAGTGCCTGACATAAAAATTACTATGTAAATATCTGATAATAAATTCATTTTTAAAGTTGTTTTTCCCTATCCACTATTGCTACCACTCAAGGGATGATTTCATATGGAAACCACAGAGTAGTTCTACCTCATTTTTTATAACTGTGCTTTAATTCTCCCTCTTCTAAATACAGAAGCATAGAACCTCATAATGTTGAAGCTGTAGGAGCCCTTAAGAACCCTTCCAGGCACTTTTTGGTTCAGAGAGGAGTTAGGTGGTATTACATAGGCTTAAGACAGTGTACTTTCTGTTAAAATTGTCCAAGGTTCATGTTACAACTGTTCTATGTTCTATTGCCGCTGTGCCTTGATTACCTTATTTATAAAGGAGGGATAAAAAATAGTCTCTTTCATAGGGTGTGTGAGGATTAAATGATATAATACATGTAATACAACACTTAGCTCACTACTTCCCTATCAGAAGTGCTTAGTAAATGGTAGCTACTACTATTTTTTTCTCATCATCTCTTTTATTTTTTAAATTTTTTTATTATTTGCCCCAAGGGTACAGGTCTGTAAACCATCAGGCTTACACCTTTCACAACACTCACCATAGCACAAACCCTCCCCAAAGTCCACAACCCATCCACCCTATCCCTACCCTCCCACCCCCCAGTAACCTTGTTTGTTTCATGAGATTAAGAGTCTCTTATGGTTTTAACTGATATTATGCTCATGGTTATAATAGTGACTTGGGCACAAAGTTGATACTCAAATGCATGCCTTTTAAATTCTGGCACTAAGATATTTATCCTAAGGTGTACCCCAGGGCACATATCCACATTTCCTCCTCCCTGGCAACTCATTCTCCACCTGACTGAAAGTGGAGACAGCTCCTCTTAACATTCAGTTAGGTAATTATTGTGATGATCCAGCTCTTAGAGGATCCAGGAAGTGAGGTTCCCAACCTACCTATTAGACCTTACCCTCCAATAACTCCTATTTCCAAAGTGTTACACCATTTACAAAGTCTGTTCATCTCCATTATCTCATCCAGGTTTTAAAAAACAGGCTGTGGGTGGTCAGAGACATGTATCCCTAGTTTACAAGTCAGAAATTGAAGCTCAGGGAAATAAAGTGATTTGTCAAAATCACACAACATATTAGTAACAGAGGCAACCCCAAACTCAGATCTTATTCCAGTTCAGTGTTCTTTAGCCTATGGGATCCTGATTAAATCCCCCAGTTTTAAATGAATGCTTGATTTTTGCCCTTCGCCCATCAAGTGGACCAGGTAATATGTGAGTATAAAACGAAGTGGGGTTTGGTAGAGAGAGAAATAGGAAACCTGGTCTAGACTTGGGAGTAAGGAAGGTTTGAACTCTGTTATCTAGACCAGAATCAAACTAGTGAAAACAATTACCTCCTTTTATTTCTAAAAAGGAGAGGGAGTTAGGTAAAAAGAACTGTGTGGGATGTGGAATGTGGCTCTGTAGACCAGAAGATCCAGGCTATGAAATAAGCCTAAAATAGGCCAAATCTTAAAGCAGTAACAACAGATCCCCTACCTTTGGAGAAGTCTATAGATAGGTATTTGGAATCTTTGGTGAGTCAGTGAAAAACCCATCCCCTCTTTCACCCTCTACTTTGTCAGATGTACATCCAGCAACCTCATATTTTATCCAGCTCTATGTCATTCTCCCAAAGTTTAATAGGTTGGTACTGAAGTATCAGGTGTTCTGGGCTGAAAGAGTAATGGGGCAAGGCTGGTGCTTCCACACAACTATAATACCTTGGCAAATTAAAGATAAGACAAACCCCCTCACATCTTTTAGACCAACCCAAAATCAGGAACAAGTTACATTTTCCTCCTACCCTTTGCTTGATGTCCTCTGTTAATCATGTCCTGTCCCTAACAGGTTAGTTTTAAAAAATGCCACATTGAAGGATGTTTTCTCTGGTGCAATCTGAGTCAGGCAAATCAGCTTCTGCTTCTTAGGAGGAGACTCCCGAGTGAGCTGGGAACCCTGACTTGGCAATCTACTTTTCCTCTGGCCATAAACATGCCTTTAAAGCTCCAGGAGCAGGAAGGAAAGAGCTGTGTGCTGACTTTGGCCTGAAGCTAGGCACAGAATTCAGAAAATTCCCAGTGTTTGGAATGGTCATGCAGAGCAAAGTCGACTCCACAGGGGTTGGATCCATAGAATTACCGTTGTATGATACACAAGAACAGATCCCAGCTAGTCTTTTAACTATAGCATTAAAGTTTTTCTTATATTTTGGACATCTTTCTACTCAGTCTAGACTCTCATTTATAAGCCTACTAAAAGTTTAGTCAATCAGGGAAAGCCAGTCTTTCTGACATCCTCTCTGGAATGGCACATCAAGGGAGTGAGGCATCATCCCACAGAGGCCAATTAGGAAGGCTACACTTGTTTTAAAACCCCCCAATTCCCTGTTATTTTGGAAAATTGGAATGAGATTTGTGGATAAATTACCTTGGCCAAAATTCCTTAGAAGGATATCTGTGTTATTGGCTTCCATTAAGTGATATCAGATGAGTTTTTATCAATCACGATTCTGACCTTGAGCCTGAGTACCATCCAAGCTTAGAGTGATGGCATGTGGAGAAGTCTTGGGCTCATGGTTCACCTTTGGCAGAGTAAGTAAAAAAAGGCTTAAATGTCCACATTCCTCCAATACCTTAAGTCCCAAGCCTCATTAAATAAAAATACCATGAATTGCTCCCAGTAATGACGAGAAACTAGTTTTATGGAGGGAGGATTGTTAGGTGGGAAGGGACAGTGGTTCCAGCATGTCTAACACTGTCTTCTGGAAAGTTGTCTCTCACTTTACTTATTTATCCTGAGCATTTCTCAGCTTAAGCCTTGGAAGTGCCCAGATTTTTATCCTTTAGAAAAAGTTTTCTCTAATCAGGGAAAAGGAGTAGAAGTAGGTAGTAGGGAAACCCATCAAGAGAGAAGAATGGACACATCAAGAGCTAATGATACATGCTTTGGATTTTTTAGACCATGTCACTTAAGATCAAGGAGACGGTACTTCATGTGGAATTTGTGTATTATGTGTATTGTTGATATACAGCTGATATGTTCTGCTAGTCCTTTTGGGATCTAGGCTTTGTCAGTTGATTGGTGGCATACAAGGAGTAACTAACATTTTTATTCTCACTACTTCTCTCTCTTGAACCTACAGTTCTCTTGAAACTACCTTCTCATTCCTCTTGAAGGTCAGAATCTTGGCCAGTATTTTCACCATGCCAGGCATGAGTTGTGTGACCCAGGAAAGGAAAATAGAAAGCTCATATGATTGTTCTGAATTATTGTGTGCCTCATTCATTTCTACATTCCAAGTGCCTTGAAGAGTCTTTGGCATATAGTAGGTGCTCAGAAAATGTTTATTGTTTAAATAACTGCTTAAATAAATATTTCTCAGAGCTACTCCTGCCAAGAACAAAGGACTAATCTTTTCTCAGAGTAACTTCCTACTTCCACCTCAACCTCTCATACACCAAAGTCTTCCCGTCTGTCACAAAGAAGAGAGGACTCATAGATAAGGATGGCGAAAGATCTGGGTGGGCCATAATGGAGTCCAAATCAGAATTATTCTGATAGTTACTTAGATCACTTGCAGAGTCCAAATTTTCTGCTAGTAAAAAACAAACAAACCTATAATTTCTAATTCAGTTTATGCTTACTTTGTTCTTCCCTAAAACATTAAACAGGAGGAAAATACCAATCTTGAAATTTTGCCTGTAAAGCCTGCATTCCCCAGGTTTTTTGCCCCAAGTTTAACAACACAGGCTTCGAGTCTGATCCACTCTTCAGCCAAGTCTTGCAGACATCTAAAGCATTTTGTAAAGAGTTGATTGCATAGAATGATCAAATGTCAAAGCTGAAGAGGATCTTAGAAATGACAGAGCCTAACCTCTTCCTTTTATAGATAGGGACACTGAGACCTAAAAAGTGGTGACATTGGAAACTTGATGTGCTGACCTCCAGGCTAGTGTTCTTCACATAACATTGCATGATTTTCTGATTTTTCAACATTGGTCAATTCTAACTAGGACTCCTATTACCACCACTATAAAGTTATATAATGCAGTTCCCTGGATTGGAAACACCATGTGTATGGGGAAGAAATAAACAAAAACAAAAACAAACATCTGCCTCTTTTGAGAACTGTGTCAACTGAAAACTGTAGGTTCATTTTGGCCCAGGATCTGGTACTGGTGTGCTCCTATGGAAGGGCCAGAACCCTTAGGCTCTGTCATTTCCCCTACTCAGCTGAGCCAGGTGTGCTAGGGCATGTTTGCACAGCATCCTCTCCCACACATTTTGTTGGAATGGAGACCACAGGCCAACTACATGTTAATGAAGCTATACAGAATAGAGTTCCCAGGTCCTGGACTGGGAAGAAGTGAAGCCAGGTTGAAAAGAAACCAGGCTGTGGGGGAAGAAAAATTGTAATTACAGATCAGAAAAGAGCCTTAGAGCAAATGAGAGTACCGGGCTTATAGGGCCTATATACCTGATCTTGGCTTTGTCTCTGTTGGCCATCCTTCATCAAGTCACTTAACCTCCTTGATCTCAGTTTTCTCATTGGTAAAATGGGGATAATTAGATCAAGTTCAACTATTTTAATAAAACCATGAAAGTTGTTTGAAAGTGAGAGTATTATACAAAATCTCTTTGTGACCAGACCTGTATTTTTCAATTCCTTGCATCAAGTAACTCTAGTAGAAGATATCACTAATTTTATTCAGATACATGTAAGAAAGGAAAGCATGAGATTGTTAAAGAGTGATTGTATGTTTTCTTTAAATCTAACTATAGTTTCCTGAAACAGTGGTTTTCAAACACACTGGTCTTCATATTGGCTGATCAGAATCATCAGGGAAGTGTTTTAAAAAATCCATATGGTTGGGCTCTATCTTGAACCTGAGGTTAAGAATTGAAAGGAAAAGAAAGTATGAGTTAGGCAGGACATCTATAATTTTAAGAAAGAATCCCCAGGACATTCTCATAATCAACCAAATTTGTAAACTACTGATATGGTATATCAAAGTATTGAGGTATAGTAGAAAAAATTCAAGCTCTAAAACCAGATAGACCAATTTCAAGTACTGACCTGGAGCAAATCACTTTCCTTCTCAGAGCCTTCATTTTCTCATCTGTAAAATAGAGATATATACCTCCTCAGGTTACTGTGGGAATTAAAGGAGATGATGTAGGTAATGCAGCAGGCACACTTTATCACTTGTAGTAGGCACTCAAGAGTGTTTTTGTTTGTTTGTTTAAAGATTTTATTTATTTCACAGAGGGAGAGAGATCACAAGTAGGCTGAGAGGCATGGAAAAAAGAGAGGAGGAAGCAAGCTCCCCGCTGAGCAGAGAGCCTCCAGGCTTCTACTCCACATAAGCTGTGATTCTCTGTATCCATCAGAACAGCACTTTGCCTTGTGACCTCAATTCTTTGATGGATCTAAGAGTTGATTTTAAGTTTGTTCAGCTCTTTTCTTTTCTTTTTTTAAGATTTTATTTCTTTATTTGACACAGAGAGAGAGAGATCATAAGTAGGCAGAGAGGCAGACAGAGAGAGAGGAGGAAGCAGGATCCCTGCCAAGCAGAGAGCCCGATGCGGGGCTTGATCCCAGGACCCTGAGATCATGACCTGAGTCAAAGGCAGAGGCTTTAACCTACTGAGACACCCAGGCGCCCTCAAAAGTGTTTTTTCCCCCTCTTTTGGCCTGGTTTGTTGTAACTCTTTCCTGTTTAGCTCATTCTGCATGCTTCCCAGGACTGCAGGTTGAAAAGATGGAGAACTGTGAAAAAAAGAGCTGCTTAATAATTGATTTGTGATTGTTTTAGTCAGATCAGAGAACTTTAAAAGAAAGTTTATTGAGAGGCTATAGAAGTCCTAACACAGAAGAGGTGAACATAAGAAACAAGAAACCTCGGGCGCCTGGGTGGCTCAGTGGGTTAAAGCCTCTGCTTTCGGCTCAGGTCATGATCTCAGGGTCCTGGGATCGAGGCCCACATCGGGCTACCTGCTCAGCGGGGAGCCTGCTTCCCCCTCTCTCTCTCTGCCTGCCTCTCTGCCTCCTTGTGATCTCTCTCCCTCTGTGAAATAAATAAAATCTTTAAAAAAAAAAAAGAAACAAGAAACCTCAATAACTAGAATTAAAAAATGAGCCTTCATTAGTGTAATTCAGCTACTCTACTTTGTTTCAGTTCCCTTAACAATTGACTCCCTCATAACTTCAGCTTTAACACAGTGCAGTGTAACTTTCTTGCTCCAACTTAACCTGGTGACATTCAGTTCTATCTCTTGTTAGTAGTTATTTATTTTTCATATTTTTAGTTCAAATAAGAGAGTAACAAAATGAATCTGATTGACTCAGTTAATTTTTTTGTGACAAGCCAAACAGGTCATAAATTCCAGGCCAGCCTAAGACGGATTGCCCTCAAGTCAGAATCAGTCAGGGTAGGGTCATTTAGAATAAAACATGGCAACCTAGGCTTTAAGAACACTTTATTTTGGAAGGAGATATGGTTTATACAGGTAACATAACACAGGATTGGCATAACATTATGCTCTGGGGTTAAACAATTGAACAGATATGAGCAGGGATTTTTGCAGTAGATGTGTACTGATTGTGTAGGAAACACCATGATGTCTCTGCTTTGGACAGTTGTGTAGGTAACCGATAGTAGGTTTAACTATTCCCTGGACGTCATCCATTCTCTGGACTTTGGATCTTAACCAGTGGCAATGATGACAAGGAGAATGTCTACATAATGGAACCTTATTTCCTGTTTGTACTATATAATGACCCACAATGTTTAAAACAATTCACTTTCATTATCTTACTTGAGTTTCAAAACAGCCTTATCTGAAAGATGAATACTTCCTTATACAGGTGAAGAAACTAAGGTAAGAAAACAAGCATCTGACAGTTAAGATGTGGGAGTCAAACCTGATCTGCCTGCCTCTTTATTCCATACTGTCACCATTATACATAAGCTTTGGTCTTCCTCATTATAAATCCAAGAAGATGCAAAGAAATATGCCACTTAATTTTATAAATGGAGACCCCGGGATGTAATAGGTCACCTGGACTAGGTCTATACTGACAAACTGAGGTAGACAATTGAGAAATTTTTCAGGAAAATTCAGGTGAAATTCCCACTTTCACTAAGATGCTTACCAAAAAGGAGAGGTGATCCAGAAGAACTTTGCTATTCTTTGAAAATGTTTTTTACTTATGCAAACCTAGTTTTCAAAAAGATCTTACATGGGTTGGGTTACATGACCTTTATAACAACCCTACAAAGCTGCTTTATAACTTCTATTTTAGAAATGAAGAAATGAAGAAAATAGAGGCCATATGACTTTCTTGTTAAACACAGATTTCTGGGCCATACTCCCAAAGATTTTTGATTAGTAGGTTTGGGTGGGGGTAGAAAAATTGCATTTTAAACAAGTTCTTAGGTAATTCTGCTGGTTCATGAGGCCACGATTTAAGAACCCCTGTTACAGACAAAGCATTGGTTTAATGATTGGTTTATGGCATCAAGCTTTCAGGCCACTAAGATAAAACAGTTAAAGAAGCCTGGATATTTGAGGCCCTAGACAAGTCTCTGTTAGCTGATATCACACATTACCTTTACTGCCTCCTTAGGCCATAGAAAAGAGTGATGAGGGCGTAGACCTTGGAGTCAGATTGATTTGGTATATCTTCACAGCTATGTGATTTCCAGGAAGTCATATGTCCTCTGTATGCCTCAGATTCTTCATTTCTTAAATGATGGTAATGAAGCAGTTTCATAGGACTATTTGTTGGGAAACTCACATAAACCAACACATGCAAGAGCTTTTTGAAGTCTGGAATGTTGCATTCTTTTTTTTT
>LNAC01001647.1:0-104195 GCA_002007465.1 Ailurus styani
TGCACCTCATTAATAGCTTTTTTGATTTCAGCTTGGTTAGATTTTAGTTTTTTTATTTCTCAAGAAAGGTTTTTTATTTCTTTGGCTAGGGCTTCTCTATTATCTTCCATGTTTTTTTCGAGCCCAGCCAGCACCTTAAGAATCGTCATTCTGAACTCTAGTTCTGTCATATTACTAATGTCTGCATTGATTAGGTCCCTGGCCATCATTACTGTCTCTTGTTCTTTTTTTTGTGTTGATTTTTTCCACCTTGTCATTTTATGCAGATAATAATAGATGGATGAGAGAACCNAGGTTCCCAGTTTTTCTAGCATTGTTTCATCTTATGGTATCACTTATCTCTCGAATTCTCCCCTCATGGTCCAGTAGTTGTTTATCTCTCTTTTCATCCTCTTCTTTTTTCTCTGACTTTTTGTCTTCTAAATCACTAATTCTATCTTCGGCTTCATTTATCGTAGCAGTAAGAGCCTCCATTTTCAATTGCACCTCATTAATAGCTTTTTTGATTTCAGCTTGGTTAGATTTTAGTTTTTTTATTTCTCAAGAAAGGTTTTTTATTTCTTTGGCTAGGGCTTCTCTATTATCTTCCATGTTTTTTTCGAGCCCAGCCAGCACCTTAAGAATCGTCATTCTGAACTCTAGTTCTGTCATATTACTAATGTCTGCATTGATTAGGTCCCTGGCCATCATTACTGTCTCTTGTTCTTTTTTTTGTGTTGATTTTTTCCACCTTGTCATTTTATGCAGATAATAATAGATGGATGAGAGAACCAATACTAAAGGGTAGCAATGACCCCAGAGAAATATACACTAACCTTCTCAGAAGAGACCTGGAACTGGGGAGAAAAGAAACAGGGAAAACAAACAAACAAACAAACAAACAAAAAACAAAAAAAAATTCATACAAAAACAAACCAAAACAAAAATGAATAAAACAAAATCCTATATCTATATTATCTATTTCTGTTTCTATATCTATGTCTGTCTATGACTCTATCTCTATCTCTATCTCTATCTGTATCACTCTATCTATATCTATTAGACTGGTGAATTGAACGGAACCTATAAATATATAAAAAATAAGGTTCAAAACAATGAAGGGATAAAATATGATTATAACAATGAAAATTAAAAAAAGATTAAAAAGTGTTGATAAGATATGAGTTAAGAACATTAAAATAGGAAAAGGGAAAAAATTTAAAAGAAAAAATTACGAAAAAAATTCAAAGAAAGAAAAAATTCAATGAATTTAACTTTGAACAACTGAAGAATCATGGGGAAAAAGCTATGAATTCTCTGCGTTGCTTTCCCCTAGCTCGAGAGTCCCACAATTCTCAGCAATCTTGAACTCGACTTTGACTGGATGTTTTTTTTTTTCCTGGTCTTCTGGGGGAGGGGCCTGTTGCTGTGATTCTTAAGGGTCTCTGCCCGAGGCGGATTCCCACCGCCCTCGCCAGGGGCCAGGCTAAGTAATCAGCTCGGGTTCGCTCTTGGGAGCTTTTGTTCCCTGAATGCTTTCCCTACCTCGTTGGAGGATGGGACTGAAAATAGCGGCTCCCAGTCTCCAACCCGGAGGAGCTGAGCTCTTGGGGCCTCAGTCCTCAGTGCACCTCAGAGAAAAGCAGTCCCTCCCGTCTCCTGGCCTCCGGCCCCGCTCCGAGCTCACCCGGCCTGTGACCGAGTGTCTCTGTCTCTGGCGCGGCCCCGTTTAGAATTTCCGAACCCGGCACATTCCTGCAGCTGCTCCCGTCTCTCCTCCTGGAGGAGGAAGGAGGAGGTCTCTCTGGGTCTGCCACCCGTGGGTCCCCGCTCACAGATCAGTGGCCCGGCTGTGCTTCAGATCACAGCCCAAGGTATCACCGAGATAAGAGACACCTCAGCTCAGCTCCGTCTCTCCCGCCGGCTTCTCTCTGAGACCTGGGAGCTCGGTAGCACTCAGAAACCCCTGGTCTTTTTGTGTCCCTGTGGGTCCTGAGACCACACTGTCCCTGCAATGGCTTCACCCCCCGCTTGTTCTCTGGGGCGACATCCCTCAGTGGAGCCGACTTATAACAGTTCCGAGTCTGTGCTCCGCTGCTCGCTCCCTTGCCGGCAGCCGGCCCCTCCCCCCGGGGTCTATCTTCCTGTCACCTCAGGTTCACTTCTCTGCACGTCCTACCTTCCAGAAAGTGGTCAATTTTCTCTTCCTAGAATTGCTGCTCTTCTTCTCTTCAATCTCCTGTAGAATTTGTAGGTGTTCAGAATAGTTTGATAGCTATCTGGGTGAATTCCTGGGACCTGATGATAATCGGTCTCCTACTCCTCCACCATCTTGCCACTCCTCCTGCTCCTCAAATTTTATTATGTTAAGCAACTTAACACACATTGTGAATATGTATGATAATGAGGTATGAGATCTTTTTTTATTCGAGGAAAATATAATACTCTCCAATAAAATCAATTCAATTTAATTCACACTATTAAGCTATGTGTCAGTCATCATGTCAGTCTGTGTGGGAAATTAAGAGATGAGTAAAATATAATGCTTGCCCTCAGAAAACCTACAATCTAATGACCTATATGATTCCACTCAATTTTCTAATTAAAATATGAAATTTATTTGCTACTATTTTATTTCCCCCAAACATTAAACAAAAATTAATGTGCATATAGTACAAATCTCTGAAAAAGTTTATGGTATTAATTAATAGTTTATTAGTTAATAATAATGTACTAGATTATGGTAAGCAATAACTGAAGAATAGAAAGTTCTCATCTCAATCTTTTTTAAAGTATATAAATAGGAAAGGTTATTGAACATTGGAACATTGCCATCTGTCTTTTATAGCTACCACTTAGTGTTCATTGTTTCATCTGTTCCCAAGTATGACATGTTTGGGGGGCTCAGACAGTATCAGGGAACAATTTTTTTATTACCTGTTTTCACCATGCAGAAATGTCTGAGGTAAGCTCACTTATAACAGGCTGTGATAGGTTCTTTTCCTACTTTACTTATCTTCTCTCACCTGCTAGAAAAAAACTCTTCCATTATGCTCTTACTAATACCCTGATTCCAGTTTCCCCATCTACCCTCAGATTTTGAAAAACTTCTCTAGATAGTCACCTTTACCCTGAAGCCTGGTTAAGAGAGCAAAAGCACCTCTCTAAAATATTCTGCATTCTCTACTCAATATCCTACAACATATGCTTACTCTTTTCTTGTACACAAAGTTCATATGTTTCAGTTTGTTTAATAGTGTTTGTGTAAAAGTAAACAATAGCCTTGTGTTATAAAGTAAATAAAGAGGGGGAAATATCACAAACCTTAAGTTCTAGCAGGCTTATTGAAGAAACTAGTCTGTTTCCAAGTTGATCATGGCCTGGTCATGGGGTGAAGGAAAATATCCATTCACAGGATAACATTAATACTTCATTTTCAAAATTGTGAGGACAGAGATTTTTAAGAAGAAAATACTTTTTAAAATAAGTTTATTGCTTGAAGGAAACCCAGATGAATATTCTAGTGAGGATGATCCTAATTTTGCTTACATTTTGGTCATGGTTTTGAAGTAGAATGCAGATGTCCTTCCAAAAATACACACTAGGATTGAGTTACACACTCTGGAATGATTAAGATTTTCACCAAATATCCAACCATCTAAAAATTCCCCAATTTCACATCATTTTCTTTCCTCTTAGCATACCAAAATACCAATGATCTGACTTTAAACGGTTAAATTTTTAAAATTTTATTTATTTATGTATTTATTTGTGTGTTTATTTATTTTGAAAGATTGTATTTATTTATTTATTTGAGAGAGAGAGAGAGAGCACACAAGAAGGGGATGGGATGGAAGAAGGGGAGAGGGAGAAACAGATATCCCACTGAGCAGGGAGCTAAATGCAGGGCTCAATTACAGGACTCCAAGATTATTACCTAAGCCAAAGGCAGGTGCTTAACTTACTGAGCCACCCAGGAGCCCCTGGTTAAACTTTTTTAAAGTGTGATGAAACAGCATGAAGATTTTGGTCTTTGGAGTCAGGCTTATCACCTGAAATTCAAACCTATATCATCTATAAACAATAACACTGAGGACAAAATTCTTTATATTAATCAACCTCATATCTAGTATATGAAGGGTGCTGTTAGACACCAGGCACCCAAAAACAGCATAAGCTCAATTCCTGCTATAAAAGAGTTTACAGTATAGCTGGGAAGAAAGTCACAAAGCCAGTCTACAAAGGTAGTGGTTGTTCTAAAGTTAAGTGCTCCAAAATAGGCAGCAGAGAATTTTATGTAGGCTGGTTAAGGACAGTGGTTCTCAAAGTCATTAGAATCATCCAAGGATTTTTTTTAAAGAAACCCAGTGTTCAGATCACAATCCAGGCTAATTGAAAAGGATGTCGGGGGTGGGGTCTGGGAGGCAGGAATTTTTAAACACTCAGGTGATTCCAAGGCATAGCCAAGTTTAAGTATAGTGGCATTGGGTCGGAGAAAACCTGTCTATTAGTTCATAGTAACAGAATTGATAAAATCTATATAAGTACATTTTTCATGTGACACAATGGCCACATGACAAGACAGACATTTTGCTGTCACCTAAATATATAATAGGGTTTGGCAGATTGAAGGATATATAGGGCTATTGATTTTGCTTGGCCTGTGCATAATGTCACCAATTGAGAGGAGGCTGGGAGTCATGACTTTGTGGTCCATGTGGCCAGGTGGGCCTTTCACACACATACCTGAGGGTTAAGGAATGTCACAAAGAATTTTCCCCAGGCTTGTTTTGTTCTGGAAAACCCAGGTGATCCCAGCCACCCATCCTGTGCCTTATTCTGATCAAACCATGGAATTCAAATCTCTCTTACAGAAAATGCTAAATTTGTTAATAGCTTCCTAGCAACTTTCTTCCTCATCTCTTTTCCAATGGTTTCATAATTTATTCATTCTATTCTGGGCTGAATTGTCCCCCACTCTCAAACACACATGTTGAAGCCCTAAGCCCCACTATTTCAGAGTGTAACCATATCTGAAGATAAGGTCTTTGAAGAGGTGGTTCAGTCAGAATAAAGTCATTAAAGTGGGCCCTACTCCAATATGACTGGTCTCCCTACAGGAAGAGGAAATAAGGATGCCAAAACACACAAAGGAAAGACCATGTGAAGGTAGAGAAAAGAGACAGCCATCAACAACACAAGGAGACAAACCTCAGAAGAAATTTTTTTTTAAAGATATTATTTATTTATTTCACAGAGGGAGAGGGATCACAAGGAGGCAGAGAAGCAGGCAGAGAGAGAGAGGGGGAAGCAGGCTCCCCGCCGAGCAGGGAGCCCGATGCGGGCCTCGATCCCAGGACTCTGAGATCATGACCTGAGCCGAAGGCAGAGGCTTTAACCCACTGAGCCACCCAGGCACCCACCTCAGAAGAAATTAACACTGATCTTGGACTTCTAGCCTCCAGAACTGTGAGAAAATAAGTTTCTGTTGTTTATACCACCCAGTCTGTGATGCTTGTTATGACAGCCCTAGCAAATTGATATATATTCCTTAAGAAAAAATGTTAAACAGCCACCTACTATATTAGCACAAGTGTACTCATAAGTAATATTTCTTGTTACTCTGGAGAACATAATTTCTGGAACACTCTTTCCTAAATAGAAATCATATTTCATTTTGCCACTAGATCAAATCTCACCTGAAGAACATTCTCAAATAATTTTATCTGGGTATTCTAGGTTGAGTTTGTATTATTATAACAGAAATAGATCTGTTATTCAAACAATCAAGCATCAAAACTGATAAAACACTAGTATGCTAAAATAATTATTTCTAAAATATTTTAAAATTTATTATATTCTTCTGTATTTTAAAATTATTCCACAACAGAAGTTTATTTTTGTAAACTTTTAAATATGGAATAATTCTGCATGTGCAATGGTGCCATGTGAGAATATTTTCCAGTTATGAATACATATAGTCCTTAGTAATTTCCTTCAATTAGACATTTGATAAATTTCATTTGTTTTTAAACTCTTGGCTTTCAGGTATTCTTCCTATGCATTACCAGTTTGGCCTTATTCTGTCTCATATCTCTTACAATTAAGTCACCCAGCTTGGGTATATTATTTCCAGTTATAGATAGCTTTATATTTAGAGACATATTTTTGATCAGTGATGTACAAGAAGTGTTAGCTTTTTCTTTTCTGTTTTGACATTTTTTCTTTAATCATCCTGGCAGTTCTTCACATATCCCCTTGTAGATCCACTCTTTGCTGTCTTTGGAACCATTTTGAGGAGAAAAGAGACACTAAGCTCAGCAAACACCGAGCTGAACGTTTGCTCTACAGGGTGAAGGCTTTCCCTTTCCCCTTCCAGGAACTGAGGACAGCACCCAGCTTTATCCTGAGGACCACCTGGAGCCCTCTTTTCCTACTCTGTCTACTTTTTTTTTTCCCTGTACTCATTGACCACCATAAACACCTCTTCTTTTAAATTTCTCCTACCTTTTTTTTAATTTTTATTTATTTATTTTTTTAATTTATTATTTGCTCCAGGGGTACAGGTCTGTGAATCATCAGGCTTACACCTTTCACAGCACTCACCATAGCACAAACCCTCCCCAATGTCCATAACCCATCCACCCTTTCCTACCTTTTTTTTTTTTAAAAGATTATTTATTTTAGGGAAAGAGAGCGCATGACTGGGGGGGAAGAACACAGAGAGAAGTAGACAAGGACACTCCCCTCTGAGCAGGGAGCCTGACATGGGCTCCATCCCAGGATTCCAAGATCATAACTTGAGCCAGACCCTCAAACGACCAAGGCACCCAGGCACTCCAACTATTCCCATCTTCTTAATAGAGTCCTGCCTCATCCTAGGACCAGCCTGGGGAGTGAAGGGGTCCCTGAAATGCAATCCAGTGACCTGAAAGGAGCCCAGGGCACCTATGTTGCAAAGCAGGACAGAAAATAGATCTGAAAATATTTTGTCACTAGTCTAATCCCATTTTCTGTAGTTTTGGTTTTTGTGGAAGATGAGCTGAGAATGAAGTGATCCATATAATGAAGTGGGCATATACAAAGATCCACTCTGAAATAAATTCCCACTTCAACCTCTTCATTATTGTCTATGATGATTGCTTGCTGCCACCACACCAAAAACAAAACAAAATAAAAAATCATTTAAAGACCTCTGCTTACTCCTCCCTCTGATAAAAGGATTCGGTCTTTTCTTGTTTACCTGTTTCTTTTCCAATACTATCTATTGTTTTAGAAGATGTGCTCAGTTGGATCAAGGATATAGAGTTTTATAAAGAAGAGAAATTCAGAACACAAGCTACATTTATCTAAGATGAGTTTCAGGTGCACGGTTTCCAATTACTTTCTTTGCTTGTCATAGGTTAAAACAGCAAATCATTTCTCAACAGTTCCCCATGGTTTGCCCTTCTCTTCTCCCATCTCCACCCCTAGGACTCTGGAGTCTCCCACTCAGCTTCCCAGCCTCCGACCCTCTTTGTTCTGCAGGGTGTGTGAGTTAAGTCACCCTCTCCAGAGAAAGATGATGACCAACTTGGTCCTTTGCTCTGGATGTTCCAAGTCCCTCTCTCTCTCTCTCTCTCTCTCTCTCTCTCTCTCTCTCTCTCTCTCTTCTCATTCTTTATCTTTATCATTGTTGAAAGTGAATTTTATTCCTTTTTTTAAATTTTATAATACATTACCTAGTAAAACTTTCTAAGGGAACAAATATGTGAAAAATATGTCTCTAATGCACAACTTTCCAGAACAACACTGTTGTTCTTCTCCTAGAGCACCTGGCTTCTTGTATATTCTTCCAGAGATATTATTTTGATAGAATTGGAATTTTCATCTCCATTGTTGTCTACAGGAATCAGAAAGCTCTTACCAACATGAGGCATTAGGTGACAGTGTGACTGTTCATAATAGGAACACAGTTTTTGTCTTACCATTTGATCTCAGGCATGCATCATCAACCTTGTGAATATCACCAATAAAACAGATGATTCCATTGACTTTCTTCATGCCACATTTTCATTCTGCAGGGTGGTCAAGGATATAGATTCCTGCATGTTCTTTGGCCACAAATATTAGAACTACCCTCATATGGATTGATTGCTCTCCATTCCTGGTGTAGAGCAGTCATTATTAGATACACATTCACCATCCTCCTCAAAATTCCTTTCACCACACTCTGGAACTAGAGTGCCAGTTTTTTGAGTCCCATGTATTTTTGTTTATTTGTTTTTTGGCTTTATTTGGGGAGAGGCATATTTCAATTACCTTTTTTAAAACAGGTTTGAAAAGATAGTTTTCCTTTCCCACTAAACTGATAGCTTGGGAATAAAATTTTAGACTGAAAATCATTTTCCCTGAGAATTTTAAAAGTGTTGTTTCTTAAAATTTAATTAATTAACTAATTAATTAAAAATAAAAGTGTTTCTTTGTAATCTATCACCCAACATTGTTGTTGGGTTAAAAAAAATTAAGCTGAATTCTAATTCCTATTCCTTTCTTGTGACCTGTTGGTGGTGTTACTGCTATTGTTTTGGTTTCCTTTCTGAAAGGCTTTAAGATATTTTGTCCTCATTGTTTTGAAATTTCAAAATGATTTGGTTTGGTGTGGATCAATTTTCATGAATTGTTTTGGCCCTAGTGTCTTCTTCTTCTAGAAACTTGTATACTTCAGTTCTAGGGAATTATCAAAATTCCTTCACTGATGTTTCTTCCCCTCTATTTTCTCTTTGCTTTTTGGAAATTCTGTTATTTGAATGTTGGACATATAATTTTCATAACTTTTCTTTCATCATTTTATATCTCTTTGTCACTTTGCTTTACTCTCATACATTTTGCTCTGCAAAATTTTATTTTGTTAAGATTTGTGTTCCTTTTTAAATTCATTATTTTATCATAATTTCTTAAATTATAAAATACATGTAACATAAATTTTATCATCATACCCATTTTTAAGTGTATAGTTCAGTGATATTAAGTGTATTCATCCTGTTTTGCAACTATCATCACCATCCATCTCCAGAACTCTTTTTGTCATGAAAAACAGAAATTCTGTATTTATTGAATATGAACTGTGTATTTCATCTTCCTTCTAGCCCTTAGAAACCCCCCTTCTACTTTTTATCTCTATGAATTTAACTACCCTAGGTACTTCATATAAGTGTAATCATACAGTATTTGTCCTTTTGTGACTGGCTTATTTCACTGAGCCTACTGTCCTCAAGTTTCATCTGTTATAGTAGGTGTCAGAATTTCCTTGTCCTTTAAAGCTGAAAAATATTCTGTTGTATGTATATACCACATTTTGTTTATCCATCATCTATCAGTGGACACTTGGGTTGCTTCCACATTTTGGCTATTGTAAATCACACTGCTATGGACACAGATATACAAATAACTCTTCAATATTCTGCTTTCAGTTCTTTTGGGTATATACCCAAAAGTAGAATTGCTTAATCATATGGTAGTTATATTTTTAATTTTTTGAAGAACCACCATAGTTTCAACAGTGATTAACTACTCTCACAACAGTGTGTGAGGATACTAATTTCTCTACATCCTCATCAGTATTTCTTATTTTCTGATTTTTTTTCATAGTGGCGATTCTAGTTCCTTAAATTGTCAAGTTAGCTTATTAATTTAAGATCTTTCTTCTTTTTAAATATCAGCATTTATTGCTATAAATTTCCTTTTCAGCACTGCTTTCATAGCGTCCCATAAGTTTTGATATGCTGTGATTCCAGTTTCATTCATCCTTAAGTATTATCTAATTTCCCTTGTGATTTTTTCTTTGATCTACTAATTGTTTAAGAGTGTACTGATGAATTTCCACAGGTCTGTGCTTTTTCCACACAGAAATAAAAATTTCCAGACATTTTTATTAATTTCTCAGTTCATCCTTATGTAACCAGAGAAGATACTTTGTATGATATCTATCTTTTAAAACTATTTAAACTTAATTTGTGGCCTAAGTTATGATCTATCCTGGAGAATGTCATGTGTATTTGAGAAGAATGTCTCAGTAGATTCAGTTGCTTGGGGTGTTTCAGTTGCTTAAGCAGCTTCAGTCACTTGCATCTTTCAGTTGCATGAGTTCCTTCAATTTGGCAGGTAATTTCTATGGCACAGGTAGAACTACCAGCCATTAGTGTCCAGCCTGCCCCAGAATGAAACAGTTGCTGTGATGGTTGACCAGAAACTGTGGCCCGATCTTTAAGCTCCATTTCTCTTTGTGTATCCATCACATTACACTTAGAGTAAGTGTTCAAGTGCTTTAATGTTTTTCCAGTGTTTCATACCATTTCTCAAATGTTTTCAGTTTGGCCAAACCCCAAATGTATTTTTGCCAAACTTCTTCCTCTTCAATCTGTCTACATTTCAAAGAAAATTTGAGCCATCTGTTTCTGTTTCATTGGCTTCACTGTTCAGAATTCTCTTCGGTAAGAACTAAGTGCAAGAAGTCTTTTAAATCTCTGCTTAAGCCTTCCACGCCCTTCTCTGAAGCACTTCATAATAAAAGGGTCTGCAAAATCAAGCTCTTTTTTGAACCTCACTTTGACTAAATGTCTTCCTCATTACTACTCACATCACATACCTGCCTACCAGTGAAATGCTAATTGGTAGATGAGTCCAGGAAGGCCAGAGCCCTTTTAGAATGAGTGAGTCACTTGGCCCAGATTACTTACTTCTTTTTCCATGCCTAACCTACTCTGTGTGGCTTAGGGGGTTTATTTCAGGGGAGCACAGACAGCATTTCTTTCCTATGTACCTTTCTGTGTTTGAATATATGCTATAAAAATAGATGCCATTTATTATTATTATGTTAAAAATGAAATGCAAAAGAATATAATGATAATGCAATTCTCATTTTAAGCAAAATAAGTGAAAACTTCATTTCCCACTAAGTTAATACCATTTATTAAGTATAGAAGGAACTTGGGATCAAAATGTATGTATATTTTTATACCCTGATTTTCTTTATTAACATTGTATCATGAACACTTTTAATAAACCTAATCATCTTTTGATTTGGTTTGTTTTTACAGAATTTTATAACTCTAAAGTATTTAATTACACAATTATCCTTTTAACTGTTTCCAATTTTTTATCTTTAATAATCATACTTTGGAGGAATCCATGTATATAAATCTTTAACCATATTTCTGATAATTTCCATGGGATAGATTCTTAGAACTGGGGTTCCTGGGATAAAGAGTTTAAATATTACCAAATTGCTTTTTATAGGGCTTATTATCTGTTTAAAAATCTTTAGAATAATTTACTTAAAAATTTCTGTAGAAATTGGACATTTAAGTTCTTGTGAATTTATCCTACTACAAATAACAAGAACTAGTTTTAAAGTACATTTAATCAGTGAACACCATAAAATAATGTGTATTTTCTGATTCTCTCTAGCATGTTAAAGGAAATAATTAAAAAGCAATAATTATGTGCATTTGAAAAGATAACTGATGATCTCTAATGAAGAAACTAACCCTGTTATTAGGCCACAAAAATCAAATCATTCCAGGAAAAAATTGTTAATGTCTTTATCTAATAATATATTTTAAGATAGAACTAAAACAGGATGTTCAAAATCACAGACTTAAGATTCAGAAAGGCTTGTGAGAGATAGAAAAGTTTACAATTACGTGGAGTCAAATGACACAGAAGCAAAGAAACAATACATAAACCAAGATAGCAGAATGCAATTTTAAAAATACAACTACTAATAATAACAACAATGTCGTAGTTGTTCATAAAATGTATATTTGACCAAAAAAAAAGAAAATGATGATAGCAAATGACAAAGTAAAAAGAGACTATAGAGCAAAACTTAACAAAAATCAGAATATGAACTATCATGGGTAAATAATTTGGAATGTAAAATTCATATTTTGATGACATATATCCTGAGACCTAGAGGGTAACAAGGTAGCCAAACATTTTAATGACTGAAGATTCAGGAGAGGGGTTCATACACAAGAGAAAAGCAGGGTGATTGATTTTCTGAAAACAAACTGACAAACACAAAGGGTAATGTGAATTATAGAAGAAAAACTCTACCTACAGATTCCAGCTACGTAACAGCAAAGAAGAAGAAAGAGAAAGAATCGTGCTGTGGAGACACCACTATATATTTTTTAAGATTTTATTTATTTATTTGACAGAGAGAGAGACAAGAGAGGGAATACAACCAGGGCGAGTGGGAGAGGGAGAAGCAGACTCTCTGCTGAGCAGGGAGCCTGATGGGGGGCTCGATTCTGGCACCCCAGGATCATGACCTGAGCCAAAGGCAGATGCTTAACAACTGAGCCACCCAGGCACCCCTAGATTTTTTTTTATTAATATGTTAGTCACCATACAGTGCATCATTAGTTTTTGATGTAGTGTTCCATGATTCATGGTTTGCGTATAACACCCAGGAACTAGATTTTAAATAAAAAGAACAATATCACAGCCTTAAATCCTTTTGACACATAATTTTTCTGAATCTCCAACTTTAAGCTTGTGATGTGGAATTAGTAAAATCTACCCCACTTGCCTCACAGGGTTTCTGTTAGGATGAAAGGATTTTGTAAGGAGTTTAGTTCCACATCAATGTAAACTGTTTTCATGTCTCTCATCTGAAGACCAGGGACATCTTTGGGAGTTACCGACAATAAGAGGCTTTAGATGTGACCCAGAGAACAGAGTTGGCTTTTTCAGTGTTTGCACTTTGTTGTCCTAGACATGAAACTCAACAATCTTTTGAATTCCCCTGACTAACCCTTTATTACAAGAGTATCAGTAAACCATGTCACCTTTACTAAAGATCCTTGGTGTGAAGATGGTGAGCCATCCACCCCACATCAAACAATCTAACAAACCCCCATGCAGCACTTCTGCCATGGAGTTTTGTCTCACTGCTCAGTTTGGTCCTTCCCTCTTCTTCCCTCATTACCTGTCTTACTGGGTCTTCCCTGGCTCCTTTCCTCTTCTCCTCTCCCTGTGTCACCTAGAGCAATTCAGCTTTCTCAGTTGCTGCCCCCAGGATTAAATACTGAATCACTTCAAGATGCCCTGGAGTACCACATATTCCCATTAATGGGATGAGCTCTCTCATCCCATATCACAAGTATTTGTGATAATGAAGCAAAATCTAATAGCTAATAAAAAAATAAATTAAAAGAAAGCATTTTACATAAAAAAACAAAACACTGGAAATTTTACTATTTTATCAGAATATTACACAAATAACCTGCTTATTAAACAAACTCTTACTATGTCCAAAGGAGGAATAAAATATTCAAATAACACAAACAAGGGCATTAGAGGAAAGACTCATGACTGGTCACAAGATGAACCTGGACAATTTGAAACAAAGATCCCAGAATCTAAGAATCTCAAGGAATTTTGTTTACAAATGTATATTCTTGTGGGGAAGAAAGGTGTACATAGGTGAAAGTAAATGAACAAAACATATGTGAAATAATGAGATTTTTCAAGGCAGAAGTGTAAGAGCTATCAAAAAGCAGTACCCAACTATTTATCTAAGAGCTGTGAGTTAGGAGTATGAGGAGATCATTTTGAGAGAGGATCATGAAGGAAGTTTCATAGAAGAGGTAGGTGTAAACAGTTCATGAGTAAGCAGTGAATGAAAATCAGGGAGAAGAAATTCTGTTAGGAAGCATGATGTGAGAGAAATCACAGACACAGGGAAAGCCTGGGAGTAAGAAAGTGTGAGGAGAGAATTTTAAGTATAGGTTTCACTTAGGGAGATGTGAGAGCTAAGATTAAATTTCTGCGCTGGAATATCTTGGATGTCAAGTTGGAGCTTATCCTATAGGGAGCTCAAAGTCCTCACAGAGTGGAATATCAAAATGACCATAGCATCTTAGGAAGGTTAGCCTGACAGAGGGGTGCAGAATGAATACAAGCAGGGAACTTTCAGAAGGCGGGGAGATGAGTCAGGAGGGGATTATAAAGATCCAAGCATAAGAGGAGGAGGGCCTGCATCCAAGTGAGTGATGGCAGAGGAAACAGAAAATATAAAAGGAAAATTTGTGAGATTTGGCAATTGGTTAGTGTGAAGTTGGCTAGATAAAAAGTAAAGAAAGTGTCAAAGATCATCCTGGGTGATGAAAGTGACAGTATCATGATTAGAAATAGAGGTATAAGAGAGGGATGGAGTTGATAAAGTTGATGAATGAGGCACTGCTTGTATACCTAATATACACAGCAAAGTTTGAAAAGTAAGAAAGAAAAGTCAGGAAGAAAATCAGAAAAATATGTCAAGGCCAAAGATCATAGCATGTCTTCATAGCCCCTCCCTTCCTAAATGAACCATCTGAAGACTTTTTGCTAGAAGGTCCATTTGTATCTGGAGTACCCAAACTAGCCTAAGAAAGAGGCTCCTTGGAAAAATCACATAGCCCATGGCTTGCTAGGTTAGGGTGTGGTAGACAGTATCATGGTCTCTGCCATCTGGTGTCCTGTGGGAACTGCTGAAGTCCAGGTGCCTGAACTTCCCAGTCAGACTATGTGGGAAGCTTCTCCCCATGAATATACTGTGGGCTCTGCAAGCAGAGTAAGCCAAAAAGAGCAAGGAAAGAAAGGGGAGATCACCTGACAAGATGAAATGTAGTGGCCCAGAGCTTCAAGCCTTATATATCAAACTTTGTAGGAGGAGGAGAGGATAAATCCTTGCTAAGATCGCTTATGTTCACAGTTGTTGCTCTTTCCTCACTGAAATGAGTCCAGAGGCTCTTCCTGGGCTGAAGTATTTTGGTGAAGCTTTTGGGGCTACAGTGCTGCAGAATACTTCAAAGGAACTTGAACCCAGGTCAACGGCCTTCTTAGAATGCTGTCACTTTGATTCCATATCCGGAAAAGCTACGTGACTATGGTTGTCTCTTTCCAATGGAAACAGAGTGAAATACCACTTGGTCAGCTAAATCATGCTGCTCTAAACCACTATGTCATCTCATGTAACCACTCTGGCATGTAAACCACATGGACAATATTCCAGTTACTTCAAACATTAATTTTTTAATGAACCAAAGAAAAATATCTAAGTTTGTCTATAAAACTAATCTGTTGCCATAATGTATTTGGTCTATAACGAGAATAGCTACTGTTTAATGGAGCATTTGTGGTTGTTTTAATCATTAAAGCATGTCGTTTCATGAAACTGCTTTTTAACAACCCACCCCTGGATATTTTACACTTGATATTCATTTTTTTAACTAATCATGTTTACTAAACTGATCTAACTTTTCCCTCCTCTTCTGTTTCAACTTAATGCTGTCTGGAAGGACTTAGAACATCCTTCAAGTTTGTCTTTAATAGAGGAAAAGAACTTAAGGAGGAGCATTCTATAGAGGAGAGATGAATGATAACACAACTCACAAAGAACAAAGCAACTCCCTGGCAAGATGACTTGTTGGTCTGTACAAGCATGAAAACAAACCATTAGGGTTGTAACAAAAATAGCATCATATGTAAATGGAAAAGCCACAAAAACACACAAACTTGGCCCTCTAGGCATCTTTACAGGCTCGAGAACATGGTCTTTATGTATCTGTATAGCTCTGTCACGGGTATTTGAATGAAAAATCCAGCCTCACTTCAGCTCAAAGAACTCTTGCTGTTCTAAACTGGGACACTGATGAGGAAAGGAGATACCTACCAGCACATAGACAAACAAGAGTGGATTATTTTTACAAGCCATTGCATGTGAGCATGTTTTAATGATTTGATAGGAGAAGAATTTTATAACTAATTATGCCTAACTGTTAAGAAGCTAATTTTATATTTTAAACCTCTGCCAATCTACCAGTAGCTAAGAAGGCAAGCATAAAGACAGATATATATAATCATGAATTTTTATATTATAATGGTATAGTATTAAGTTATATGCAGTATATATTATGATACATTCTCAGAGTTTTCTATTACCTGTTCCTTATAAACCATAATTATAAATTATTTCCCCCTTTAGCTTATTAGTATTACTGTCAATTAAAATTTATTAAGCCAAACTTTTCCAAAGAAAGTCACTCCCTTCTTGTAAAGAGAACCCATTTGGAAGGTGAATTAAATGCTTTTTGCCACTAGGGTACAATTTACAAGTAAGTGGTACAATTTAGTAAGTGATGGTTACACTGAATTCTTGAGAGTCAAACAGGGTTGAAAGAATCTGATATTTTTTCATATGGCTGAAAAAACAGAAAGGGTCTTTTTATTTACTGAGATTCTAGATCAGTACTGTTTAATAGAAATTGAATAAGAGGAAAATTTCAAGTTACATGTGTAATTTCAAATTTGCTAATTGCTACAGTTTTAAAAAGTAAAGGGAAAAAAGTAAAATGAGCTTAAATAGTATGTTTTATTTAACCCAATATATCCACAATACTATCACTTCAGCTTATAATCAATTTAAAAATTATTGGTATGCTTTACATGCAAAATCTGGTATTTTATACTTAAATATATCTCAATTTGGACTAGCCACATTTAAGGGGCTCAATAGTTCCGTGTAGCTAAGTGGCTACCATAATGGACAAATTAGCTCTAGATCAACCAATCTATTCTCAAGAATAGACATAAAATAAAAATTAAATCCATTGTTAAAACTACTGATTATTATTTTTTTAATTTATTCTGGGAAAACAAAAAGAATACAGTAATAAGATGAAATATAGTTTAAATATTTTATTTAATTACTATGTTACAGGAAAGCCATATTTGGGAATACAACATAGTGTTAAATTTCTTTTTTTCAAAAAGATTTTATTTATTTATTTGACAGGGAGATAGCACAAGCAAGCAGAGCAGCAGGCAGAGGGAGAGGGAGAAGCAGGCTCCCTGCTGAGCAAGGAACCCGATGCAGGACTTGATCCCAGGACCCTGGAATCATGACCTGAGCTGAAGGCAGCAGCTTAACCAACTGAACCACCCAGGCGTCCCAACACACTGTTAAATTTCTAATAATAGAAATAACTTGTTGAAAATAATGTTTGTTGTCACTTGGCTTTCATATAAAAATAGATGAATGATATAAGGAAGCTTCTGATCAGAATGATTTGTATGAAATATTCTTTTAAAGATTCAATTTAATCAAATTTTAGGGTAGCTACAATTTTGTGGGAAATAATTTCTAGAATTGTAAATATCAGCAAGATGCTTCTCATTCATGCCTTAAGATACAATCTTGAGAAGTGCTAAATATCATCATATCTACATAAAAAAACTAGAATATGATAAAAACTAATAATAAATGATATTTATATCATTTTAATAAATGATAATAAATGAATAAAACATAATCTTAGGAATATGGTCTGTGGAAGATAGTCCCTCATTTATATTTTACCATATTAAATGGTAGATTGGAAGGGTTTTATTCCTAGGTCTCTACTAAATACAGCAGTTTTCTAATGGAGAACACATCAGCCACTGATTCATAGAGGGACAGGACACTTTTACTCTATCTGGTTTATAATCTCTTCTCTTAAGAGGACGGCTTAATGAGTTATAACCAAAGATTCAGCCCCTGTAAGGTTGACTCAGTTCTTATTCATCTCTCCCATCTGTTTCCTATAGAAAGTCTTCCAGATAAGACCCTAAAAACTGGTCCTGAGTCCACTGCACATGTTGTTAAAGGTCAGGTCTTATGCTCCTTGTAGTATGAAGAAAGAGTGATCAAATCCCTCTGGATATTGTATACATTTTAAATTCTTATGTTTCTGGAGATCACTAGATCTAGAAGAAAAATCCAATCAGTTATGTGACCACTATGATATTCCAAAGAACAAGTAAGCTAAGGAAACTATTGTTTTAGGCTCCACAAAAATCCCAACCTTCAGGATTTCAAAGAACAAAATGACTCCTTTATAAGAGGCACTGTCACAGTGGGACTAGAATATCTTTATAATTAAACACACTTAGGTTCATATCCTACATCTATTATTCAAAAATTGTGTAACTTTTAACTTTAATGTGATCTCTCAGTTGTCCAATCCATATAACAGAAATAACATTGATGTCATGGAACATTTAAAAGGATTAAATGAGATGACATAGAGAAAGCATCCAATATACCTCTTGGTACACAGTAAACATCCAGTAAATGACAGAAACTATTAATCATATATTAAGGAACCCAATGAACCTTATAAAGTTATTTTCATGCTAAAAAAAAAACACAGTAAACTATATACCAAAATACAAAATCCAGTCCTGTCTGAAAAAACCAGTCAGAACAATTGATTTTTGCCAGCGTCTGGCAAAACAAAACAATACAAATTATTGTTAGCATTCAATTTATTCAATTTATTCATTCAATTTATTGTTACTGTTAACCTAGTATTAGTGTTTAAGTTTACCAAGTATCTACACTCTGTGCAAAATGATGCCATTCCCACATTTAATCTGTGGGAATTTCAGGTAATCTAATGTTAGTGCCTGGGGAGGATGTATACAGATATTTCCCAACACTTTAGAGATTTGGAAAGTGGGTGCTTTTTTCTAGGGACTATTACATGAAAAGCAAATTGACATCTACTAGGACAGACATCTAAAGGACAGATGCACCGATAGGCATCAGATATGCATTCCACTAAGTCAGCACATTCAAACAGAAAATGGCATGTTAAGAGATTTTGGTACTGTGACCTCGCCCTTTTCAGCATTACACACCTTTTACACAATTCCTTCACCCCAAATAACCACAGAAGCAAAAGCCATCAAGTTGTCTTGTTTTATAAAAATGGTATTGTTGGGGGTCAGTTTGAATGCAGCAGTGACTGAAGAATTGTGCCACCTTCTCCTTCCATTTTCTTTCTTAGATTGACTTGAGAAAAATAGCAAGAGGTTATAGAAATGGTGTACAATTTATTGATGCTTAGGATTATGTATACCCTCAGGTGAGGAGGCAAAACAAGGCTGAAGGGAAAGTTTGGTTAGGGAGATGTACACCATTAAGTAGTATTTTTCTTTTGCCAATTAATTTCATATTTGTAAAACAAACACCAGCCACTGTTGCATATGGTTTAGAGAGGTGGTTAAGAACTTGCATGCAAGAAGCTCTCTGTCATGTTTGATTCTTGGCTGTACCACCAACTAGGCATACAACTTCGGACAGATCCCTTAACCCTCCTTAACATTCGCTTTTAGAATTACAAAATGGGTAAATGAAAGAACCAACCTATCACTGTTGTGGAAAATTAGAAAAGGTTTATTACAATACCTGCCATACGCCAACAAACATTTTTTGTGAGCTGTTTTCTGGAGCTCGAGGGATTAAACAAAATTTTTTTTCAAATCTCTGAATGAATCTATAGCTTAACAAAGTAATAATAATAGCTGCCACCTTTTAGTTCTTATTACTTGAGTTCCATAAAAAGGAACTTAGAAATTAGTCCAAACTCACACTCCTAGTTCATGATACAGCCAAGGTTGGAACTCAGGGATCAAGCAGTTACATCTATTTAATATGTTAACACGACCACTGATGGGAATATTTTCCCCTTGCAACTGAGGAAATTGAGGCTCAGTATATGGTAGTGTTGAAAGTGGATGGTTCAGCTAAGGTTGGAGGTTGACTCCAAAACCCACTGTTTTTTGAGGGGTCTTTTTGACACAGTTCCTCTTTATGACATTGATATTTGTCCTAAAGAAAATCAAAACATGTGGCTAAAAGGGATATGAACTGAAAATGGCATTGGCCACCATTTTATCCACATTGCGGGGGCTAAATCTTGCTATATTTTGATTGTCTTTTTGATAAAATGGTCCAGAAAGTTCTCTTCTGGAGGACTTTTCAGTCAAGGAGCTTTAATGTGCAAACAGAAACACTACAATAGATGCAATTTCTCTGCTTCACAATATAATTACTATATGGATAATAGGTGTTCCTCTCCCTCAAAGAAGCAAGCTTTATTAGTTTATAGAGAAAACAAAACTTATTAGCCTAAGTAAAACTAAAATGATGACTAAAGAGTAATCTCATCATTTCCACTTACCTAGAATCCTCCTAAAGACCAAAACATTCCTGGGAGAGAAGCAAATCTAGTTAGAGACCAGGTAAACCTAATTCTAAAATTTCATCATACTTACCTACTACCAGTGGACAGCTTTTGAGGAAGAAAAGGCAATTTCTACAATGTTCAGCTGGGGCAGACCAGGAATAATGCTTTCACCCATGTGTTTCAGGAGCTGAGTCAGATTGTTAAAAGTGCCCTTGAAAGTAAATTTCTACCCTTCTTGGGCAAATTATTTCTTTAAAGGCACTGAATGGGCAACAACTTAATGCCCAAAAAAGCTAGGAAAAGTGACAAGTCACAGGTTCTAGGGATTAGAATGTGGACATTTGTGGAGACCATTAGGAGAGGGACCAAGGCTGGACCTAGAGCATACCTGTTAAACAACAGGTTTCAGGTAGTGAGGTCTTTCTGGAAGTGTACTTTACCCCACCTTGCAGTGTTTGCCTTTCAGGTAGTCCCACATTTACCAGCAATAACAAAAACACCATGAGGCTTTTGATTTTATGCAAAGAATGAAATGAACAACTGAGAGAAAATCACTCACTTTAGAAATGAATGCAGAATAAAGGATAGTTATATAAATTTTCTGTAATTTCCAATGATTGAACACTGGATTCTTTTTTATGCTCAAATATATAGGGCTTTCCATTAAGGCATTTTGTTGACTCTTACATTTTCAGAACGATTAAGTTTGTTTCCACAGCTATTTTTCAAGGGCCAATAAGGAAAAGTAATAGAACTTAATTGAAAAATAAAACAGAATTGAGCCCAGAACATCTCAGTTAATGAGCAGTAGAGATCATATTGATTTCACTTTATAAATAACATTAACCCTCAATAGCAATTAGTGCACAGACAGAATGTTTGTTTAAGTTATCTGATACGACAGGTTCATACATTTAGAGTATTAATCTAAAAAAAGATACTAGTATCCAGGAAGTCATTGATTTGTTTATCAGAATTAGAGTTGATAAAAACCCTTTCCTGTCCGCACATTAAAACCAATGTTGAAAGCTGAAAACTTGTTGCAACTAAAGGGAAAAAATTCTCACTAAAGTAAATATTTTAAATTGGTTTTTCTGTTGCAGAACCCATTAAACCTTTCATATTAGCATATCCATTCTAGAACATTTACAGTTATGATCAAAAAGAGAAAAAAAACTGTTATAGTCAGCATTTGAAAAAACAAGTTCAATTGCAAAAACCACAACCCATCAATCAATGGATGACAGCTTAAAATTTACCATGGAATGATCTTTCTCCAAAGACCACATCATATCCTACCACTATAATGAAAACCATTCAGTGGGTCAATTTATAATCTTTATTACTATCCCAGAAGTCGCTGTCTTTTGCTATCTCTTGATATTTCCAGTTTCTCCAAAGGACTCATGGCTTAACTGCTTGTTTGTAACTGTTGATCATTTTTAAGATTGAAGCAAAATAACCAATCATTTGACCATGAAAAATAACCCACCTTAGTTTTTTTTTTTTTTCCTATTCTTGGATCCTTTGAACAGAACATTTTCAAGCTCCTTCTTTTCTTGGCTTCTAAAATGTTTTACATCTAAGCAATGGATCAGAAATGGGATTGATATGATTCTTAAGGCAATGTAAATATTCTGCTACAGATTAAATTTTATGGATAGCTTTAAAATAGGACCAATGAATGCCCAGAAAACCCAATACAAATTATCGCATACTGCGCCAGGCAAAGAAAACACTGTGTAGACTAAAAGCAATGCATGAGTATATAGAACAACACAACAAACATGTTGAAGCATGTATTGCACACTGAAAAATTGGGTGTCACTATCTTTTGATCGGCACAAGGGACATAAAGATGATCTATTCACAAATATTGACTTCAAAGAGCTCAAATGAAAAGATAATCACATCAACAAGTAGATATAACACAATATGATGTCTACTACCCCAAAAGGTAAATTTAGTTAAGAATTTTTGTCTAAAGAGATCAGCTGTACAAAGTAGTGACATATGATGGAGTATTGAAAGATGAGTTTCCAATGAGAAAAAAGAAAGGGAATTCTGTCAAAGGAAAAGGAATGAACAAAGTGGGAGATCATGGAAGAGACAGTCTGTGGTTTGTGTGGCATAGGCATGAGGAATGGGTGGAAGTAACTGTACATTGGTAAACTAGGACATAACTTCATTGGAAGTGTGGTAAGGCTTTTGTGCCATATTAAAGAACCTGAAAATAATTCTCTAGGAGAATTTATACTTACAATGAATAAAAGCAGGAGAATTTCATAATTGTATCTATTTTTTCAAATATATTTGGGGGAAACTAAGAAGGAAAGTTCAAAGGCAGACAGACTGGTGGTGGAAAAGCAAGTCAGGAACATAGTCAAGACAAGTTACACTATGGAAATGGCAATGGAAAGACTGTCATACAAAAAACACTTTGGGGGTAGCGTAACCAAAGGTAGATGAAAGAAGGATAGTTTTCCAGGATGATTCTGAAGTTTCTGCTTAGGAAAACCAGGTAGATTGAAGCTCCAATGGCCAGAGTAGGAAAGGCAAAAGGAAAAAACAGAGAAGAGATTTAGTTGGTACCAGAAGATGTAGAGCTAGATATATTAGCCAGAAGTAGCTGTAGCCATGGGAGCAAATAAGAACATATGAAAGAAATAACTGTTGAATTTCATAATTATTTACCTTATACTGGGAAGGAACATAGTGTAGTGAAAAATATATCATCCTAGAATTCTTACAGAAATACCTACTGGAAATACTTAAGTACAAATTTCTGAAAAGCAAATTTTCAAGATGTATAAAGAATCTTCTAGGAATTTCACTTCTAAGTATTTATGCTAAAGAATAACCAAAAAATATGATCAGGACTTTATTTTCAAAAAAGACCATTACAAACATTTCAGTAGCTAAATATCAGAAACCATGTAGATGGTCAACAAAGGAATGGCTAAACTTTATATACAGTAAAACCCTATACCATAGCTAAAAATCATGCTTTTTAAGTAATATTTAAGACCACAGAAAATGGGCGCCTGGGTGGCTCTGTGGTTTAAAGCCGCTGCCTTCGGATCAGGTCATGATCCCAGGGTCCTGGGATGGAGGCCCACATCGTGCTCTCTGCTCAGCAGGGAACCTGCTTTCTCCTCTCTCCTCTCTCTCTGCCTGCCTCTCTGCCTACTTGTAATCTCTCTCTCTGTGTCAAATGAATAAATAAAATCTTAAAAAAAAAAAAAAAAGACCACAGAAAATCCTTACTATGATAAATGTGTGACATGATTTGGTTGACTACTATGTAATATTATTCAAGTCTAGAAAAAATTGTTATAAGGTAGTAGATTTATGAGTATTTTTCATTTCCTTCTTTACATTTTATTTTATTTTATTTAATTTTAATTTTATTTTTATTCTTTGCCCAAGGGGTACAGGTCTGTGAATCATCAGGCTTACATCTTTCACAGCATTCACCAAAGCACAAACCCTCCCCAATGTCCATAACCCATCCACCCTATCCCTACCCTCCCACCCCCCAGTAACCCTCAGTTTGTTTTATGAGATTAGGAGTCTCTTATGGTTTGTCTCCTTCCCCATCCCATCTTGTTTCATTATTTTTCCCTCCCTACCCCCCACAACCCCCCACCCTGCCCCTCAAGTTCCTCATATCAGAGAGATCATATGATAATTGTCTTTCTCTGATTGACTTATTTCACTCAGCATAATACCCTCCAGTTCCATCCATGTCGTTGCGAATGGCAAGATTTCGTTTCTTTTGATAGCTGCATAATATTCCATTGTATATATATACCACATCTTCTTTATCCATTCATCTGTTGATGGACATCTAGGTTCTTTCCATAGTTTGGCTATTGTGGACATTGCTGCTATAAACATTCGGGTGCACGTGCCCCTGAGGAACACTACCTTTGTGTCTTTAGGATAAATACCCAGTAGTGCGATTGCTGGGTCGTAGGGTAGCTCCATTTTCAACTTTTTGAGGAATCTCCATACTGTTTTCCAGAGTGGCTGCACCAGTTTGCATTCCCACCAACAGTGTAGGAGGGTTCCCCTTTCTCCGCAACCTCGCCAACATCTGTCATTTCCTGACTTGTTGATTTTAGCCATTCTGACTGGTGTAAGGTGGTATCTCGCTGTGGTTTTGATTTGTATTTCTCTGATGCCGAGTGATGTTGAGCACTTTCTCATGTGTCTGTTGGCCATTTGGATGTCTTCTTTGGAGAAATGTCTGTTCATGTCTTCTGCCCATTTCTTGACTGGGTTATTTGTTTTATGGGTGTTGAGTTTGAGAAGCTCTTTATAGATTTTGGATACTAGCCCTTTATCTGATATGTCATTTGCAAATATCTTCTCCCATTCTGTCAGTTGTCTTTTGGTTTTGTTGACTGTTTCCTTTGCTGTGCAAAAGCTTTTAATCTTGATGAAGTCCCAATAGTTCATTTTTGCCCTTGCTTCCCTTGCCTTTGGTGAGGTTCCTAGGAAGAAGTTGCTGCGGTTGAGGTCGAAGAGGTTGCTGCCTGTGTTCTCCTCGAGGATTTTGATGGATTCCTTTCTCACATTGAGGTCTTTTATCCATTTTGAGTCTATTTTTGTGTGTGGTGTCAGGAAATGATCCAGTTTCATTTTTCTGCATGTGGCTGACCAGTTTTCCCAACACCATTTGTTGAAGAGACTGTCTTTTTCCCACTGGACATTCTTTCCTGCTTTGTCGAAGATTAGTTGACCATAGAGTTGAGGGTCCATTTTTGGGTTCTCTATTCTGTTCCACTGGTCTATGTGTCTGTTTTTGTGCCAGTACCATACTGTCTTGATGATGACGGCTTTGTAATAGAGCTTGAAATCTGGAATTGTGATGCCGCCAACTTTGCTTTTTTTTTTCAACATTCCTTTGGCTATTCGGGGTCTTTTCTGGTTCCATATAAATTTTAGGATTATTTGTTCCATTTCTTTGAAATAAATTGCTGGTATTTTGATGGGGATTGCATTAAATGTGTAGATTGCTCTAGGTAGCATAGACATTTTCACAATATTTATTCTACCCATCCATGAGCATGGAATGTTTTTCCACTTCTTTGTGTCTTCCTCAATTTCTTTCATGAGTACTTTATAGTGTTCTGAATCCTTCTTTACATTTTATATATTGACTACATCTTATACCAAAACCACAATTTTTTCATGAATAAAAAATAATTTTTAAATAAATAGAAAAACATATGTATTTATGTAGTTACACGATATGAGGAGGAGGAGGAAAAATGAAGTAAATACACTTGGAAGAAATGTGAAGATTCTGAAGGACAACCTAAAAAACAGGCATAAAAAAAAAAGCAACAGAATGAAATCGTGTCAACAACCAGATAGGGGTTTAATTTTTTTTCCCTTAGACTTCTCAAATTTTAAAAAATGCACATTTTGTTGTCAAATAAAGACAGCTATTCCAATGTAGGTTACCATAGGAAGAGAATGTTGATTCTACCTATAACATCTGAGGTGGTTATTTATATTCTATAATTACAGTTGCCATTTTGAAATTTAAAAAAAAAGAAAAAAAAAGGTAAAGCCAAGACAATTAAAGCCACCACCCTCAGATGCCTGACTAAATCTGATATACTTTCATGGTAGTTAATCAACACTGATTGCAAGACTGGTGAATATTTGCTGACTATGTATTGGCAAATTCCCATTCACTATTTGCTAAGCCAATTGAGAATATCCCAGTGCCTAAATATCATAAAATGAAATGATCTGTGGAAATGTAACATTAGGATTTGGATAAAGTTTTCCCCTCCCCACCTTAAAAAAAAATCTGATTACTTTATTATCAGTGGCGCCAGGCTACATTAGAAGGAACTGAGCCAATACAGTGAAGAAAGTGATTTATTTTTGCTGACAGCTTTCTTATGTTTCATAGCCTTATGTCCAAGAATACTTTTGATTTGTAACTCTTTTTTGATATTTCATATGCAATTGCTCCCCTCTTGGGTTTTATTCTCTTCTATAATCCATTAAGTAATAACTAACTAATTTACATGTATTAGGAGAATGTATAGACGAGTTAAAGAGGTAAGATGTGAATACTAAATAATTGGGGAACTATGTAAAACAAAACTAAAAAAATTTAGAAAAATCTTTCTTCTTCTACAGATGACATGATCTATAAACACTTGTTGAAGAAATGAACAAATATAATACCATAATATGGGACATGAAAATAGGTATTGTGTATACTAAATTAGAGAAGAGAGGTACAAATTGAGGCTAAAGGGGTAATGGAAGACAAGGGCAGGATATGCAAAAGCAAGAAGTCATGCTAGGTAATGAAGCAGTGTTGAGCCAAGCTCGGAGGCAGGTCACTGAGGAGACTCCCTGGGACAAAGAGTTATGAAGAAGAGCAGGAAAGGTGAACTTGAATAAATGAACTATTCTTCTTTAAAGGTAATATAGACTGGGAGGTTAGGACTTTGGAGTTGAGAAATAGGCTATGGAAAGCCACTGGAACCTCTTGAACAACAAAATAAGATGCTACAGGCAGCATTTGGAGAAGGTAGATTGAATTGGAGCCAAAAAGAGGTGGAAGATAGAGAAGAGAGTGAGAAGACTTACCTCCCCTACCTAGGGCAGAGATGAGGAGAGCACAGGCTTGAGTGGTATCTGTGTGAATAAAGACAAGGCAAAACACCAAGAGATGTTTTAAAAGAAGAATGAGCTGGTTTATTTATTTGGATATATAGAATAAAGAAAAGACAATAGAGAAAACACTTTCAATTTTCAAGTGTGGTTTCCTAGAACAATTATGATTTACTGAGTGAAGAAGTTGCATAAAAACCATCACAGCCTAATCATGAGTCAAGGGTACCAACAAAGTGAAAGCAACAATATTTTAAAAAATAACTTGACAGTTTAGAAGAAAATACCCAAGGTGCTAAGCTGGGAAATATTAGAACTTAGACTTTCTTACGCTTACTTTATGCTTTAGTATTTAAATTGTTTTGAATTGCATATGGTATATGGAGAGGGAGAGGTCATTAATTCTTTTCAGTTTTAAGAGATGCTGTAAACTCCCAGAGGAGCATGTATGTGAAATACATAAGTTAACTGGGTCTGAGACATAGTGAGTTGAGATGAAAACATGGATATTCAGTTAGATCCAGCAGGCCATTGATGATATGGTTCTAGAGTACATATGGTCAGAGCTGAGAATGTAAAATGGATAGACATTTCATTTTCAGAGATGATAATTCATGCAAAAATATATTTTTTTTCATATTTCACTTTACTCTTTATGTCTATTTATGTATTTATGGTTGCAATAATTATTTCATGGAATATTATGTAGAATTTTGGATTTTGGATTTTTTTCATTATGTTCTCTCAAGCAGTTCCCCATAATTCTATAGTCTTCACACAAAAAATTAAGAGCTGCATGATATTCCATCAAGTTGTTGCATCTCATAAATATTTCACTTACCTGGTCTATGGTTAGTTTTTCTCCACCATAGAGGATAATGCAACATTAAATATCTTCATACATATATCGTTTTTTCTATTGAATTAGCATTTATGATAAGTTACTTGGATATCAAATCAAATGATGTAAACAACCTGTAATTCTTGATTTCTATGTTGCTTTTTAACTTTTTTCTATTCATGAAATAGTTGCATGTACTTTATTAAAATAAACTTTCTAGCAGTATACAAGGAGAAAAACATTATTTAGTACCTTGACTCCCAAAAGCAATCACTGGCAAAAACTTGTACTTGTCTTCCAAATTATATATTAATATACATATAGAGAAGAAAAATAACATTATTAATTTATATGAAATTTTTTTCATGATCAATCCTTTATTTTCCTTAATGGAGGCATAGAATGTTTCTGCCATAATTTATTTATCCATTCCCCCCTTGATGGATAACTGTTTGTAATTCTTTGCCACTAGAAACAATGTTGTAATAAACGTGTGTGTCCATACATGCATATGTGAGTGTTTAAGGGGAATTCACAGATGCTGTATTAAAGGGCATGAAGATATTTAAATTTAATAGATGATCTGAAATTGTGTTCAAAACATATTGCTTAAGAGAAAGAAACCAGTCACAAAAGACCATATACTGTATGATTCCATTTCTGTGAAATGTCCACAATGGACAAATCCATAGTTATAGAAGTAGATTAACGGTTGCCTGGGGCTGGGGGCTAGTAGGAGAAGGGGCTATTGATGAATATAGGGTTTCTTGTTGGGGAAATGAATTCTGTGGGTATATTAAAACCATTGAATTGTAAAAGAAAACAAACAAAAAAACTATATTGCCTTCCAAAAGTGATTTCAAAGCTGTGCTGAACACTCTTTTCTCCTTGTTCCCATGGAAGACTGTCCCTTCCACAATGTCCCTTCACGGCCCTCTCAGAGGTGGCTTTTTTTTTCTACCATTACTTCTAATACCAATGGGACTGCAGATATATGTCCTCTTTGCTTCTCACTCCATTCTAGTCCTTTCTCCTTCTTTCTTAAAAACAAAACAAAGCAAACCAACAAGCAAAAATAAGTCATCACCACTTTCTTCAACACTACTTCTGTCCTTACTCTTTGTGATGCCTACATCCACCTAGAAGATCCTTCTGATGCCTTGCTCTCTCAATTTTCTCACCTAATAATTTTGTTCTCAACTTTATATCCTATTTATGCCCTAGACCTTGTCATATCAATAGTTGTTATCCATCCATAATTTCAAGTTCAAGCATCCAACTCTTCAAACTGGACTACTTCCCTAAGTCCCTTCATGATTCCAGTGATTTTCAACCTCACGGAAACAAAAAAAGTAGCTTTCCTCCTTTCTCTCCTCCTTATCACACTGCCATCCATCCTCTTTCTTTCCCCAGTACAAATGCTTTATTTCTCACATTTTAAAAATTACAGAGCATTGCCTTAACCCTTAATTTTTTTGTTCTTTCTCTTCATCATTCTTAAAAAAACTACAGTTCACTTAAATACAATTCACCATCTGCTTTATACTTTGTGCCCCCCCATCTTTTCCTGGGGCTAACTGAGATGACGACTCCGTGATTTCACTGAGAAAATAGAAGACCTCAGAAGAGAAGTTTTAAAAGCATCCACTACTTCATCTATACCCTGACCAGTATCGGTGTCTGTGGTATATTCTGTCTTCCCTTGCAGTGCTACAGAATGGATGGACTGTCTATTCTCCTTTCCAGAGCCAACTGCTCCATAATATGCCCAATCCCAGACTTTCTCACATACTCAAGGATATTGTTTCAGTAAATCTCCCCTTTTCTGCCTACAACAATGGTTTCCCTAACTCTACTAAAGATGTCTTTATTAAAGAGTCTCCTCAATACACAGGTGTGCAAGTATTTCTTCCATTAATTTTTTGTAAAAAAACAAAAACAAAACACCTCAATTCCCTCTCAATACTGTCTTCCTATTTTTCTCCTTTGGAGCAAAACTTCTTCATAGTTTCCTATACTCAGTTTCAAATTCCTCTCCTCCCATTAACTTTAACTCTCATTCATCAAGCTTTTGCCTTCAATAAAGCCAGATCTAAAAAGGTCTCACCATGCCAACCAGATGGTCAATTCACATATTAGTGTTACTTGCCTATTAAGAATGCTAAAACTAGTTGACCATTCATTCTTTCTGAAACACTCATATAATCTCATGACTTTAAAAATAAGCTTGTCTTCCAAATGCCATCTCCCAAAGAGTTCTTCCAGAATGCCCGATTTAGAATTACAACCCTACTCCATCCCACATCTTGGCACTCCCTACTCTCCCTTCCTGCTTTAATTTTTGCCGTATTTCTTATCACACAGATTTTGTATTATTTAGTTGATATTCTATCCCTTACCTGACTCCAGTGCAATGTAAACTAAATGAGAACAGGGATTTTTGTGTGTTCACTGATTTTTCTCCAGTGCCTTGAATAATTTCTATTACAGTATGCGTTCTCAATAAATATATTTTGAATAAATGAATGAAATGAATGAATGAATGGCTGCTAAGAGTAATGTATAAATGTGTCAGTTTCATTAAAACATTACCAAGTCAGAGTGCTCCTATTTTTAAAATACTGTTTACTTAGTAAATTTTTAAGGATAAATCTTGTTTCCTAACTTGTATTTCTTTTAAAACTGTCAGTTACTTAATAAAACTGCTATTTGTTTACAAATTGTGCCTATTTAGGGCTCAGATTTTGAAAAGCAGCAAGACCATTTTCCATTGTTTGCTGTGCTCTCTGATAGAAATCTAAAACAGTAAATGTGTAGTGAAGAGTCTGGTAGTACTAAAATAGAAAATCGTGCACACAAGAATGTTCTATTATTAATAGCTTGAAGCCAGCAGAGGTTTTCTCAAATCTTGAAATTCAAATATGATTTTCAGTTCTCTGACTAAAAAGAATATTGACTTTGCTTTCAAAAGTAAAATGCATAAAATCAACACTATTTAAAAATCCAGTGATCTATTGTGGTGGGAAGATGTACATTGTCCGTATCAGTTGTTTTTTGCCACATGCAACTGATAGTAATTGAGATCTTCAGCAAATGTTAAATACACACCAAAGTTTGAAGATTTACCATAAGAAAAGGTAAAATTTATTAATATGTTGATATCTATTACATGTTGACATCATCATGATTAGATAAATATGTGATTAAAATTAATTTCAACTGTTTCTTTTTACTTTTTAATGCAGCTACTAGAATATTCAAAATCATGTATGTAGACAGTGCTGGTTTAGATTTTAAAAATTAAAGAGACATAACAAGTTGTGATGACCCTAGATTGGATCCTTGTTAAAAAAAAACTGTAAAAACACTTTTGAAACAATTGGAGAAATTTGAATATGGACTGGTTACTGGATATAAAATTGTTGAATTTCTTAGTTGTGATACTGCTTTATAGTTATACAGGAGATTGTTTTTACTTTTAGGACAAACATCTTAAAGTATTTGGATAGCTAACTTATTTTCAAATATTTAGTGATATATATGTTTATAATTTAATATTTTATCATCATAATATGTATATATTATTTAAATATTTTATTTATATTATATAAAATTATGTATTTAAATAATAAGTATTATGTTTGCATATCATATTTATATTTACATATTTGCCTCTAGTAATATGTATATACATTTTTTTGTATATACATAAGTAGTAAAATAGTAATAATTGTTGAATCTAGACAGAATTAAATTGATTTTTATTATACAATTCTTTCAATAGCCATTCTATGTTAGGATTTTTTATAATAAAAAGTTGATGAAAAATTTATGATCCCCCCTGAAAAAAATCTTTTGACTAAAACCAAATGACAAAATTATACCACAGTGACAATCACTTGGAAGACAGCCTGTAAAAAAGTCACAATTCAGAGAATCAGACTATAAATGACTATTATAAAATAACATATACATTTATAAAAGCTTACAAATTTATCTCTAATAAATCTCTAATAAAAATTTCCTTAACATTCTTAAGCTGCTTTCTTTGCTTGGAAGAAGCAACCCTTTAAAGAATATTCTAAACCCAAGACAACATTTTACCATTTAGAAATGGTTATCTGTCCCTTGGAGAACAGGGGGGTGAGATTTCACCTTCTGTGGATGGTGACCCCTAGTCCATGCCTTTGGTATCACATGCCTTTGGTATCTTTTGAACCACACCTATGGCCTATATTCCCATTGTGGTAATCTTTCTCAGTTTAATTGACAGCTCCAATTTTCACAATCACACCTACTTCCAGAAAACATAACTGATGAGCTAGTCTTAAATGTCCTGAGGGTTTCTTTGAGAGGGTTATTAGGATGACATGCAAAATAAGACCTATACAGTACAAAAGACTACTAACACTGTGTTTGGCAGGTTTAGAGATTGAGTAACATTAGCTGTGAAACAGAAGTCGTTTTTTTGGTAGCATATTTATTTGGGAGCACAGATATGACATTACTATATTACCTGACTCAAGGAAAGACTCTCAACACCACTGCAGATGTAAAATGGCAAAAGAGAGCACTGCATTCTTAAAATTGTTTAAATTTCTTCAAGCACACGCAGATATCTGATGTTCTAAGAAAAATTTAATGTAGCCCAAAAAATATGTCTTTATGATATCACAGTCATCAATTTAATTCCCAGACAGTTCCAGCTCTTGGGTATTCATGAGATCATATTAGAAGTCCACTCAGAGAGAATGGGATAAGATCTGATGCCCTAAAGGAAACAGTCAACAAAACCAAAAGACAACTGACAGAATGGGAGAAGATATTCGCAAATGACATATCAGATAAAGGGCTTGAATCCAAAATCTATAAAGAGCTTCTCAAACTCAACACCCATAAAACAAATAACCCAGTCAAGAAATGGGCAGAAGACATGAACAGACATTTCTCCAAAGAAGACATCCAAATGGCCAACAGACACATGAGAAAGTGCTCAACACCACTCAGCATCAGAGAAATACAAATCAAAACCACAGCGAGATACCACCTCACACCAGTCAGAATGGATAAAATCAACAAGTCAGGAAATGACAGATGTTGGCAAGGATGTGGAGAAAGGAGAACTCTCCTACACTGTTAATGGGATTGCAAGCTGGTGCAGCCACTCTGGAAAAAAGTATGGAGGTTCCTCAAAAAGTTGAAAATAGAGCTACCCTATGACCAAGCAATCGCACTACTGGGTATTTACCCTAAAGACACAAAGGTAGTAATCCTCAGGGGCACGTGCACCCGAATGTTTATAGCAGCAATGTCCACAATAGCCAAACTATGGAAAGAACCTAGATGACTATCAACAGATGAAAGAATAAAGAAGATGTCGTATATGTATATAATGGAATACTATGCAGCTATCAAAAGAAACGAAATCTTACCGTTTGCAACGACGTGGATGGAACTAGAGGGTATTATGCTGAGCGAAATAAGTCAATCAGAGAAAGACAATTATATGATCTCTCTGATATGAGGAATTTGAGGGTCAGGACAGGGGGTCGTGGGGGGCAGGGAGGGAAAAATAATGAAGCAAGATGGGATGGGGAAGGAGACAAACCATAAGAGACTCCTAATCTCACAAAACAAACTGAGGGTTATTGGGGGCTGGGAGGGTAGGGATAGGGTGGATGGGTTATGGACATTGGGGAGGGTTTGTGCTTTGGTGAATGCTGTGAAAGGTGCAAGCCTGATGATTCACAGACCTGTACCCCTGGGGCAAATAATAAATAAATAAATAAATAAATAAATAAATAAATAAATAAATAAATAAATAAGGAGAAAAAAATATGATGCCCTAAAGAAAGTTCAAATATAATCAGAATGTTTGGAAGTCAGTAAACATGTAAATTGTATGTTCAATATATAATGTCAGCATTCTGCTTGGGCTGTCCTAGTACTCCTATCCATTCTGAAGTGCCCATATTCTGTTCCTTGTGCCTCTGTGGCACTTTCCTATTTCCCCTGGGAGGACACTGGGCACATCAATTCCTTCTGCCCACCAAGCTTGCCCTTGAGCAGAGTTGAGCATTTAAAGCACAGACCTGACTCATCATAGGTTCTCAGAAAATGCTTGTAGAAGTGACTACCAACCTGTTTTGACTGAAATCCATGGTCACAAATACATTTTGAGTACAACATCATAGACACACAGAGATGACTCTATATAAATTGGAACAAAAGTTTTGTGGAAAAAAATAGTTAATCTTGCTATGCACCATGCATAGATATTTCCTAGTGTACTTTTCTCATATTTTATAAATATTAGGCAAGACCATTACATTGATTTCAAACTTATTAACTATACTTTTAAATTGCAGAAATTACCGAAATGCTAATGATCAGTTAATTGGCTTATTTAGGATCGGTATAATACAAAAATAGTCTTTCAAATATTGGTTTCCCTGGAATCTGTTATGGTTACTGCTAATAGGTAAAAATTATTACCATGATATTCCATCAACTTCCTACCAACCTATTGCCCACTTAAGAAGGCTTGGCGGTGTCTGGACCTGCACTGTTTGCTCTCCTCTGTCTTCTACAGTTATCACCTATTTTAGTCCCTTGTACTTGCTTGCTGCAGATCCCTGAGCCAATTTTGAAGAAGAAAATGAAAAGAAACTTTAACCACACCATTCAGTAGAATTAGAGGCTGAATCACCAACCTTAGACCCCAGATTAAGTGGCCGGGTCGGATCCTTCCCATGTCCTCTATGCCCAAATAGCCATTCGTTGCAGATGTCCACAGAATCCTGCCTCAGTACTTCCATTGATCCTTTGTTCTTTAGAACTTCGGTCTAGTCTGGGGTTCCAAAGAGTAGCTAGGAGCCCAGTTAAGTTCTGTCAGCCCTCCTGTTGCTTGGTTCTCAGTATGTTTTGGGCATTGTGCTTATGGCAATGGAGTGAAGAACAGAACCCTCCTGCAGTGTTTTCTCTCATGGTAGCCAGCTACTGCTCAGAATATAAACATCCTGGGACTCACTGCCACTCAGGCTAGCTTCCCATGTAGACTGCTTCCTAGGGTCCTAAGCAGCCACATTCCACTCCATCTGACCACTTAGAGCTGTGCCCTTGCCTGACTAAACCCTTTGTGCACAGTGTCTCGGAGAACCCACCTGTGCTGTCCCTGGGCTCTGCCCATATAAAGCCCCAGGCATGGATGTAGGCCCTTCCCAACTTTGTCCTGCTGCCACAGAACTAGTGTTGCACAGTCTCAAGCCACAGGCACAGCCTCAAGACCAAGGGATAGATAGAAGCGAACCATAGAGTTGTTTTCCAAATCCTTCTCTGAAGGAAGAAAAACAAGGAAAGGAGTGATTTCTAAAGGAGCCCATGGTCACATGTCTTCTCCAAGAGAAACTATGGTTAAAATACCCTGCTTAGGGCAAGATCATGAAGCCAGTACTTTTCTGACTTCGGTTTTCTCATTTTAAGTTTGGTTAAGTGATTAATGTACAGAGGAACACAGCAGAATGAACTCTGGATCTAGATTGCATGGCCCAGGTCTCACTCTGCAACTTGCTCACTCTGTGATCTTGAGCATATTACCTTGCTTCCTGATCTGTGAAAGGGAGAACAATGGTAACTACCTACCTCCTGGGTTATTATCAGGATAAATGAGTTAACAAACTAAAGGACTTAGAATGGCACCTAGGCAGGAGAGCAAGTGAGAACAGACCATAGAAAGCTCCAAATGAAAGTCATCTTAGAGGCTCTTTCACAAATGAGGATGCAAAGGTCCAGGGAGTAAACAAGCTGAGGGTCCACCTCACGAAGAAAAATAAGAAACACTATGAACTTTTGATCCTTTTCTATCTGGAGTTTTTCTTTCAATTTCTTTTGTGTACTTTAGAAGCATTTACTAGGTAGGATATTCATTTAATCTGGTCTGCAAGAGGTAGGGGAGAAGAGAATAAAAACATGCTAGGGGTGCAAGGGAGACCATCCTGTACTGACTGCCTACACACTTCCTCACCATAGGGCAGCTTAGGTGTGTTTAGATGACCCTGGTGCCCCTTTCTGGTGTTTCACCTAAAACACGCTCAGTAAGGAGGAGCAGAAAACTAGTATTAATTGGCCACTTCTTGTTGGTCATTAATCAAAATCTGAAAAGTAAGCCTATAAGAGAAATTCTAGTTTCATTTTATAGATGAAGAAACTGAGGCTCACAGGGTTACAAAACTTATCCAATATAGGCTTGCTATTTAGGGTGGAGTTGGGAGTCAAACTCATCAAAGTCATCTTTGCCGACTCCAAACATTTTGTCTGCCACAGCTTTGTCCTTTACAAAGAGGTGTATTTTCCCTTAACACATCCTGCCATTCCATTCAGGATAATTTCAGAGGTAACAGGGCACCATCTCTTACTCATTCAAGAAAGTTAAGTTTATGATTTACTCCGTTAATAAGAACAGGAGGGACAAGAAATTTGTCTATGTTTTTTAAATTTTTAAATTTTATTTATTTTTATTTTTTGATTCCATGAGTAGTTTTTGAGAAGCTTATGTACTGTCACATCTGGAAACTCTTAAAGATTTAGGAAAATCTAGCTGATGGCAGTAAGTTTTGTCTTTAAGAATGAGCTCCTACTTATGCTGTGAAATGATTCCTTGCCTTATAAGAGAATTTTCTAGAAGGCAAACCTTTAAACAGAAAGCTTACACTATGAATTTGAGATATGATTCAACTTCCAAAAATCTGATTTCCTCACATACCTCTCTGGTGTTATCTCTTAATTCTCCTAACTCCTCTGATGAGGAATCCATACCAACCAGTGGCAATTATGTCTCTTGATTTCAAGGTGAGAAACAGGCCCTGTGGGCATAGTGGCAGGCCAGCATGCAGCTAGAAAAACACAGGCATTGGTGTTTGTGCCCAGGCACTGCCAATCTAACCACCTCCTTCTGAAGCAATGGGTGAAGGTCCAGTGCCCTTGAGCATTCAGCTGTACCTTCTATCATGAATTTAGCCTAGTCACAGATATAAGCCCCAAAGGGACCATTAGGATGGATCTCACCAAGTGCAGATGAGGTGGTGCAGCTGAAGTCAAACCCAAGCTCTTCCTCCTATGCTTTCAGCATCCAATACCACCTCAACTCAATCCAGCCTGTAGAGAATTTTAATTTTATGTACTTGTTACCACATCTCTACACTATCCACCACTTTGGAATAATGAGTTCATGCTACAAGTAACAGGACATTTGTTTTCCATTTCATTTCTGCTGTCCTCATGGGGGGTGATCTTCCCACATCTTCCATGTAGCCCCATTTTTCTGGTCAACAACAGCCTAGCTTCTGTTATGAGGACACTGCTGAGTGTCTGATGGGACTGAGCAACTTAGGAACCTTGAATACCCCACCACTCACCCTGTACTGGGGATGGGGCTGATGCCAAATCAGTATCCTCTATCGTCCTCTCTTCTAAGATTCGGCTATCCTTGCCCCATCCCTCCTCATGAGAATAGCTTCTCAAATGAGACCTAACTGAGTGGGCCAGGGTGGACTTAAGGTTGAGTGAAGGCAAGGAAGAGTTTGAGAATGATTGAGACAATTTCTGTGATGAGACCATGGCTATGGGACACTGGAGCAGCTTTGGGACAGGTGATGATGGCAGAAAGTAACACTTTTGGTTTTCTAGATCTCTTCTGGGCCAGGGTGTGAAGAACACTGCCCCACTCCCAGCCAGGCCTGAACTCCTCTCCCTCAGTGAGCTCATAGTTGAAGCAGTTACCTGAACCATCCTCCTTCCCCTCTTCGTGCTGGGGAGGAAAACTGGAGAGAAACTATGAGGAAGAGGAATTGGCACATTGAGTGTGACCACACCAGTGAGAGCAGCTTTGTTCCCGAAAAGCACTAGCAGCCGTTGCTTATGTTCAAAGATTTTTATTTATTTATTTGACAGAGAGAGAGAGATCACAAGTAGGCAGAGAGGCAGGCAGAGAGAGAGGAGGAAGCAGGCTCCCTGCCGAGCAGAGAGCCCGATGTGGGGCTCGATCCCAGGACCTTGAGATAATGACCTGAGCGGAAGGCAGAGGCTTTAACCCACTGAGCCATCCAGGGGCCCACAGCTGTTGCTTATTAATAAGAATAGCTCCCATGCCCTACCAGTCCATGATAGCAATGGGTGTTGACCATGGTCTGGCATTATTCTACATACATGCTGCCATGTTCATCAGATAGGCCGTGAACACCTGAACACAGCAGGCTACCTGGATATACAACCTAACCTCTTCACCTAGTTTCTTCATCCATTCAATAGAACCTACATCACATTTAACTCTCATTAAATTAGTGAATAGAGAACATTGAAAACAATGGTATGTTGAAATTGCTCAATAAATGTTACTTCTTATTTTTTCTTTCTCATCTTACACACAAAGAAGCTAAGGCTCAGAGAGGTTAAATAATTTGCTTGAGATCACACAGCTAAAAGCAAGACTGAGGATTTGAGTCCAGGCTTGTCTGGCCCATTAGTTGTGATCTCCATTAACTTGCTCATTCCATGTAACCCATGCATGCCTTCTTTTTATCCACTCCTTTGTCCCCTTGCAAAGAACAAGCAGCAGCTTCACTTTCATTTGAACCCAGGTCAGTTCTGTGTTATAGCCTGACTGTGCTCACAGCTTGGCAGCTACCTTTTCAAGGTAATGGAGAGAGAAGATATTATTCATATCAGGCGCCTGAGCCCAGGGTGGAGACTGGATGACTCAGGTTCAGGAATTCAGCCCCCACCCAGCTCACATTAATAGAAAGGAATTTAAAGGTGGAAAAAGCCAACTAGCATAGATTTTGAAGTAATTTTTTTTTTCCTTGCACCAGAACGTGGCTGATGTGTAAATGCCTTCCTTCAGAGAATACAGCTCTGGGCAGATGATCAGAAGTGTGGCTGATCAGGTCCCCATCAAATGTGCCATAGAAGAAGTCTGCGTGGAAACCATAAAATGCCCCAGATGGAGGCATTTTGGCATTTTGCCTGGCACAAAAACTATGTAAGTGTGGGGGCAAAATGTTTGCTAATCTGTGTGTTGGCATCTCTGTGTTCTTAAATATGGTATATTAGTAGAAAATTTCGGTATAATAAGGCCAACAGATTGGGATATGATTGCCATTGAAAAGATAGTTTGTTACTCTGAGATCTTGAGAGGAGGGGCATGCCACGTCATGCAGGGCCACAAGGGAAAGCACCAGCCTTGGTCAGGAGGAACAGGAAGCAAGAGGGAAACATGATTTATTGAAGCTACTGACAGAAGGAACAGGTAAGGCAAGGTAAGCAGATTTATGATTAGGAGGTTTGAATCATTCCTGATTGTCCAGTCCCCAATCCTAGAGTTAGGGGAGCAGGCACAGAGTGACCTACAGTATAAAATCCTGGCAAAGGAGGTGATTGGGAATGTGGGCTCTGGACTGGTTGTTTTGCACTTAAACAGTGCATTCGTGGGTTTCCTATCTCTAGGAGTCGACTAGCCCTGAGAGGGACAGGGACCTCCAAGGTCAACAAGGCCCCAGATAGCAAAGCGTCAAATACAGATGATGACAGATACAGTTAATATGCTTTGGCATTAGAATAGGGTGTCCATGGTGGAGGTAAATGCTGCTTAGGAGGAAATCATGAAGTTGTATTCTATTGAAAGTAGACAGCTTCTTCAGGAAAAGGCAAAGCCTGGGTGAGGTACATTCCCTCTGGGTGCCTGGCATCTTGTATGTAGGGGAAAGCATCAAAGATCTAAGAATGTTCACTCTGGAAAGGTCTGCTTGTCCAGTCCCATGTGACATGGAGGCACTTTGCATGGGAATAGCCAGAACATGATTAATATGTTGCATATATCTTCTCTGGAAGGGCAGTTCATATAATGTTTGCTATTTCACCCACTTTCCATTTCTTTCACTAAAGATAGAGAAAGGAAGCCAGCAACTGGAGGCCCTGTGCTTTGGACCACACACATTGGTCATGGCTGCTTTGAGAATAGACAATTAATAATCATTAACAATTTCTCCTTAAAAAACAGGGAAACATGGTGTAGTAGAAAGAGTACTGGCCTGGACTGAGGAGATCTGACTCCAGCAACAGGTCTGTAGTAATGTTAGACCTACAACCTCAGGAAAGAGTTAGCTTCTTTCCATCTGTTTCCTCATCTGTGAAGTGGGGGTCTTAAAAGGCCATCTCACACTATAACTTGAGCCTTCTGTTTGCACAAATGTGGAGTATTTCTTGTGCAAAATGTATTTAGAAAGACTCAAAAGTAGTTTTAAATATTCTTCACCTATTTGGGAAACAAAATGGTTTTGAACATAGTTTTTCTGCAATGTACCAGAATTTAATTTCTGCAGAGCTGATTCTAGCTAGTGGTTTATTGCCTGCTGCTTTTATAAAATGTTGTTTCTTCAAATGAGAGTTCAAAGTCTTCCAAGTTTAAATATTATTTCTTTAATGTGATTGTTTCTAGTATAAATACATTATGTTTTATACATATGGGCAAAAATTTCATGGTTACTTATTAATATGATAGGATCTGAGCACAGGATCAAGTTAAGGAGAAGGTTTTCTAAAAATATCCAAGGGTAATATGCCCTGAAGAGGCCTTTTCTCCAACATAAAGGGACACCAACCTTTGGAAGCTTTCCACCCATCCCCAGCAGCGATCTTGTCTTCCTTCTATTTCAGGGTCATGATGGTTCGTTTGTTTGTTTGTTTTTGTTTGTTTGTTTCTTTCTTTTTTTTTCAGACTTTTATCACTAATCTAGTCAGTGAAGACTCCTGATATTTGGTGTGTGGAAAAAGAGTTGTGGCTTTTTCCTTCTAATTTACATTCAATAAATACTCTGAGAAGACACTAGCTCAATATATAGATGAGGAAGCTGACCGGTGGGTCTATGTCTCTTACACAGGCAGTGGGGAAGCTCAGGATGAGACAAATGTTTGAACTCCTCATCCACAGGTCTCCACATGGCACCTTTTCCAAAGTAGTTTCAAAGAAAAGAGAATTTTGAATAGACTTATGCTAAACTAGGGAAGTGGTTCGACTGTATCCACCAGAGAACCATGAATTAGAGCACTCTACTTCAGAAACTTGGTGGACTTAAAAAGCTCTTCAACAGTTTCTGGAGCAAGTGACTCTGGGCCTTAAAACAGCACATGCCCACCTATCCAACACAAGACCATGCCATGTAACCTCCCTGCATGTCCAATGCTAGAAGGCAGAATGAAAACATCTTCAAACCTCATAGAATCCAGAAACATGGAGCTAAAAAAAGCAGGAAAGAATGGTTGGGGGCCTACCTGCCCATATGCCAATTTCATTCTCTCTTCTTCAGACCCAGAGATATTGTATATCTTGTTTCTTGAATTGTTTCATTATTGTTTTACCATTAAAATAGAAAAGGCAAAACTATGAAAAGAGTTAAAAAATATCAGTGGCTGCCAGAGGTTAGGGGAAAGGAGAGATGAATAGGCAGAGCACAGAGGATTTTTAGGGCAGTGACACTGCTCAGCACAATACTCTGATGATAGGTATGTGTCATCATATGTTTGTCATAGGATGCATGATATCAAGAGTGAGACCTAATGTAAACTATGGGCTTTGGCTGTTAATGATGTGTCTGTGTAGGTTCATCAGTTGTAACAAATGTACCACTCTGGCAGGGGATGTTAATCATGGGGAAGACCATGCATGTGTAGGGACAGGGGCTATATGGCAAATCATTACTGTCCCCTCAATTATGCTGTGAATGTAAAACTGCTTTTTAAAAGAAAAAGTCCATTAAAAATCATTTAACTGATAATCATATTTTAAAAAGTTAATTTCCTAATAAAGATCTCTTCTAATACTGGGTAATTCCTATCTTAATATGAATTCACCAAGACTAGCAGATATGAAGAGTTTTTCTTCATGGTAAGGAGATGATTAGTAAATTAAGAATGTGTAGCTTTTGGGGAGATACATACAGATGGCTCAGGGAGAGCAGGTAGCATCAGACCACTGACAGGAGAGAGGGCAACAGGAGAGCACCAGCAGATAAGCATTGCTGTGAACTGGCTGTCAGACACAGAGAAAAAGTCCTTCCTGTTCTTTCTCTCCCAAGACCCAAAACTGGGTCTAGAGGTATCAGTACCTTAGTTTAGGTTAAATAGAAGATTAGGTTCCAAGGCCACACAAGCTGAACTGCAGGTAGGCATTTGCCATGCTACATGGGACAGGTGAGACCTGCTTACATGAGTTGTGGGGCCTGGAATGAACACACTGTGAACAGCCACCCACTCGGGCTCCAAAGACCGGGGCAATGAGCCCACCCTGCCACTGGGTCATTTTTGGTGAAAGACCAGAGCTGTGGCTCTGAGAAAGGGCAACACAGCACTGGAGTCACATTTTGAAAGGGGAACCCCATCTCTGTCTCTACCAGCTATCAGGTGGGACCTTTGCATGACATGTTGCCTTGAGCCACAGCGGCTTGAAGGTTTTCAGTGGTTTCCACTCTGGTGTTTTTCAGGGCAGTTCCAATCTCAGGATTTGGGAGAGTAGAGTCTGAAACTCAGCAGGTATTCAGTGGGTAAACATTTTGTGCAAGGGAGTGAATGAGGGAGCCATTCTCCTAGACATGGCCCTCTCCTTCAAGCCCATTACTCATATGCTCTCCAACACTGCCTGGACACTGCTTCCTGTGATTGTAACCTCACCAAGCAGAGATTCCCTGAGGTATGGCTACACTCACCTCCATTGCCCTTTTTCCCCAGACCCTTCTCTGACTCTAGGGGAATTCTGTCTCCAAGCTCATTGCCTTTTAGACCTCTAGGCCCCATCCCTTTGGTGTGTTCTCCTCATGCCTCTCTTCACTGCACAACTTTTTGTGATGCCACATCAAACCCACACTCTCCTCTTTGTTCTGTCAGATTTGTGGAGCTTTGTCAGAGGCAGAAGAAAGAAGGTGATATGGACTGAATGTATCTCCACAAATCCGTACGTGGATGCACCAACCCCAGTGTGATGGTATTAGAGGGGGTGATCAGAGTTAGATGAGGTCATGAGGGTAGAACCTCCATGATGGAATTAATACCCTTACAAAAAGATGAAGAGACCAGAGCGCTCTTTCTCATAGTCATGGGAGGACACAGTGAGAAGGTGGTAGTCTGCAAGTCAGAAGAGAGTCCTCACCAGGAATCACATGGGCAGCACCCAGATCCCAGCTTCTAGCCTCTAGAGCTATGAGAAATAAATGTCTTAATTCACTCAGTCATTGGTATTTTTGTCATAGTAGCCAGAGTTAAGCCAGAAGGAACCAGGCACCCAGTCCAGGAAGGTAGAACAAAACCCTGTCAGATCTCCTGAGGGGAGTTGGCTCCATGAGGATAAGACTCAAGGGTATCCAGGCTATCTCCATATCAGGACTCAGGTGGTCCATCATTTCCATTTCCTATTTGCAGATGACATGAGACCCCAACCTTCCAGATATTGCCCAAAGTTGGCATACTGTACAGTATGACTAGACGATGTGGAAAAATACCTGTTTCCCCACATCTGTCTCTCATTCCCCCTGACAATCCCTGCTCTATGCCTCCCATCAGACACTAACTGTCTTGAAGGAATGGAGCCTTATTTTACTCTGCATTTGCTTAAACATCTTCTCATACATTCATGGGCTATTTGGACTTTTTTCTTTGTGAATTCTTTATATATATATATATATATATATATATATATTTTGTTCACTTTTCTATGTTTATTGTTCCTTTTCTTATCTTTTTAAGAAATTTTTTATATTTGGGGTATTTCTAAGAGTTTTACCTTTTGCTTTTAAATTTTGGTTCTGAGTATATATGACATGTGTTTTTATGGATGATGTAAGAATCTAATTTTATTCCCTATTTATTTATAGAAAGCCAGTCTCCCAAACACCACTGACTTAGTAATCCATTTTTCTTTTTTACACATTGTTCTATAATGCTATTGCAACACAATGAGGTTTTATAGGTATCTGGGTCTATTTCTGGTTCTATTTCCTTGGTTGGTTGGTTTGTGTGTTTGTTTATTCTTGTCTATCTGTGCCAATATCACATAGTCTAAAATAGTCTAGCATTCTTAAAGTCTAGACATCTCCTAAGACAACTCCCACTTATTCTTTTTCAAAAACTCTGACATTTCATCTTTTGCATGTGGCCGTCCAGTTTTCCCAACACCATTTGTTGAAGAGACTGTCTTTTCCCCATTGTATATTCTTGCCTCATTTGTCATAGATTAATTGACCACATAGATATGAGATTATTTCTGGGTTCTTTATTCTGTTCCTTTGATCTGTGTATCTACTTCTGTGCCAGGACCATGCTGTTTTGATCATTACAACTTTGTAGTATATCTTGAAATCTGCGATTGCGATACCTCCAGCCTTGTTCTTCTTTTTCAAGATTGTTTTGGATATCTGAGGTCTTTTGTGGTTCCATACAAATTCTAGGATTATTTGTTCTAGTTCTGTGAAAAATGCTGTTGGTATTTTGGCAGGGATTGCATTAAATCTGTAGATTGCTTTAGGTAGTTTGGACATTTAACAAGATATGGAAGCAACCCAAGTGTCCGTCGAAAAATAGATGGGTAAAGAAGATGTGACACATATATACATATATCTATCTATGTATGTATATATATATGAATGTATATTATATATTATAGTATTCTATATAGTATACTATATATGGTATAGTATAATATATATTATAGTATATAGTATATATATTATAGTATTACATAGTGTATAATGGAATATTATCAGCTATAAAAAAGAATGAATTCTTGCCATTTGCAATGACATGGATGGACCTAGAGGATATATAATGCTAAATGGAATAGGTCAGTCAGAGAAAGACAAATACTATGTTATTTCACTATGTAGAATTTAGGAAACAAAACAAGTGAACAAATGAATAAAAAAAGAGAAACAAAAAAACGATTCTTAAATATGGAGAACTGGTGGTTGTCAGAAGGAAAGTGGCAGTGAATGGGTGAAATAAATAAAGGAGATTAAGAGTACACTTACCTTGATGAGCACTGAGAAATGTATAGAGTTGTAGAATCATTAAGTTGTACACCTGAAAGTAATATAGCACTGTATGCTAGTTATACTTGACTAAACAATACATCATAATCAATCATACTATCTGGTATTTTGCATTTTCATATTTATTTTAGGATGAGTTTATTAAGTTCTATGAAAATCCTTATTTTGCCAGAATTACATTTAATTTATTGATTGGCTTGAGAGAAATTACTTATATTTTGGTAATGATTCTTCCCATTCATTAACATTTATTTTGGGCTTTCCTTTATGTGCTTAGTCAATGATTTGCAATTTTCTCCCATAATGTGCTATATATATATTATATACTCAGAAATGTATCCACAGAGGTGGGTACATAATAATTTTTGACGTGATTATGAATGAAAATTTCCTCCTGTTGGCTTTTCAAATTTTCTGATTGAAATTGGTGATATTTGAGGATTATGCTGTTTTTTTAATTCTGTTATGTTCCTTACCATATTTAGTGAACTTGGGAAACAATGTCTGTTATATTTCTTTCCAGTTGTTATAACTCTTGTTTTTTTTTTTCTTGTCTTATACATTTTAACAAGGACTTCAATTTAATATGGCATATACAACCTTGTCCCATTCTTGACCTTAACAGAGATGGTCCTAAAGTTTCACCACTAAGTACCATTTGCTACACTTTTGGTAAAGACTGCTTTCTAGTTCACTGTTATAAAATATGTTGCCTATTTTTTTTTAGGAATTTTCTCATTTGTTATTTTGTTATCACAATAACTTGCATAAGATTTGTTTATATTTGCTTATACTTCCAGAGTGCCTGGATAGCTCAGTTGGATAAGCATCTGACTCTTGATTACAGCTCAGGCCATGATCTCAGGATTGTGAGATTGAGTCCCGCATCAGGCTCCATGCTCTGTGTAGATTCTGCTTGAGATTCTCTCTCTCTCTCTGCCTCTACCCTGCTCACTCTTGCTCTGTCCCTAAAATAAATAAATAAATCTTTGAAGATATATATATATCTTTATATATATATGCCTATAATTTCAATTTCAGCTGTATTTGTACTTCTCTTGTTCTTATTAATCCTAATACTTTTATATAGACCTTTTTTATTCCATCTTGATCGGCTAATGGTTTGTTTATATCAGGAGTCTATTCACAACAACAGCTCTTCACCTGTTAGTGTTTTATATAATTCTTTCTGTTTCTATGTCAATGATTCCTATATTATTATGAATGCTTTCCTTCTGGTTTTTTGGATTTGCTGAGTTGTTCTTGTCCTGATTTCCTTAATTATTTTTTTGGATATAATTATTGAAGATTATAAATATGCCTTTAAGTATTGCTTTAACTTCGTATCACAAGTTTGTTATGTAATATAGTCATTATGTATCAATGTTAAATACTTAAAAATTCACCATGGCATATTTTGTTTATTCTTCCATTTCTTTTTTGTATTGAGTTACATATATAAATTGCTCAAGTTGCATTAATTTTATTTATTTATTTATTTTTTTGTCGTTGTTGCATTAATTTTAATTGTACAGCTTGGTGGATTTTATTTATGCATATGCCTGTATAACAACCACTGAGGTTGGATGCACAATTTCCAGGGCTTTAGAAGTTTTCCTCATGCGTCTTCCATACCAACATCCTCCACCTGAGGAAGCTACCATTCCAGTTTCTATTGAAAAGTATTAGTTTTTTTTTTATTATGTTCAGTTAGCCAACATAGAGTGCATCATTAGTTTTTGAAGTAGTGTTCAATGATTCATTAGTTGCATATAACACCCAGTGCTCATCACAGCATATACACCTACAAAAAGTGTTAGTTTTTGTCTGTTCTTTAGCATTTCCATATGAATTTGAGAATCTACTTTCAGTATCTAAAAAACAGCTGGACATTTGATTAGGAATTGTACTGAATGTACAGATCAACTTGCAGATTTTATATCTTAATAATAGTGAGTTTTTCAAAGCAAATGTGGTGTATTGCACCACTTATGCAGGTCTTGTTTCATTTCTCAGCAACTTTTTTTATTTTTTAAGTGTAATAGTTGTGCACATCTTTTCTTAGATTCTCTCCTATATATTTGATGCTATTGTAAAATTTACTTTTTAAATTTAATTTTTTTATTGTTTGTTGCTAGAGTGTAGACATGCAAATGAGTATTATATATTGGTTTTGTGTCCTGTGAGTTTGCTAAATGAATGTATTCCACCAGAAGTTTTTTGTAAATCCTTTATGATGTTTTATGTACACAATTGTTAAAACTATTAAAAGGCAGTTTTAGTTCTTCCAAGATTTATTCATTTTATATCCTTTTTCTGCCTTAGAAGTGATGATGGTAGACATGCTTGCCTTCTCCTAATCTCAGAAAGTATTCAACATATACAGTAAATTATGGGAGTGGTAGAAGTAACCTTACATCTGGGTTTGCTGAAAGTGTGTAATATGGACAAGTTTTTAATTCTATCAAATGCTTTTTCTCTCCATCTGTTGAGATGACCAAAAGGTTTTCTCCTTTATTCTGTTAATGCCTTGAGTTGTGTTAACAGATTTTTTAATAGTAAACTTAGATTTATATTCATAGACTAACTCAACTTGATCATGTTGCATTATCTTTTTAAAATACATGTTGCTGGATTTTATTCTGAGTCGACAGTTCTCCTTTTCCGTTTAGCACTTTAAAGATATGATTTCTCTATTTTCTGAACTCCATTGATGCTGTTGAGAAATCATTCATCATTTGGATCACTGTTTCCCTGTAGGAAATATGTTTTTCTCTGGCTGCTTTCAATATTTCCTCTTTATATTACATTTTCAGAATTTGACTATTTATGTATGTAAGTGTGATTTTTCTCATATTTACCCTGCTTTGTGTTTGAAGAACTCCTCAGATCTAGATAAGTTGATGTTTGTTAAATAAATTTAGGGTAATTTCAGTCATTATTTCTTCAAATACTTTTTTCACTCCCTCACCTCCCTTGTCCTTCCCATATAACAATACTACATGGTAGGTCTCCAACGTCACTGAGGCTTGTTAATTTTTTAATCTTTTTCACTTTGTTCCTCAGATGAGATCATTTGTATTGATTGTGTTCAAGTTCCGTATCTCATTATTCTATTCTTTCTACTGTGCTTTTAGGACAGTCAATGCTTTTTCAATTTCAGATATTGTACTTTCGAGTTCTAGAATTTCCTTTTAAAAAAAATTTCCCTTTGCTTTAAGTCCTTGAATGTTTGAAGTATTTGCAACATATTTGCAGTAGCGGCTTTCAAGTTCTTACCTAGAGTTTGTGTGTGTTAATTCCATGCTGGATGTTGTAGATGATACATTGTCAGGATTCTGGAATTCTGGATTATGTTATTTCCTTTGATAGATACTATAACTTTACTCTGGCAGGTAGTTCTGGTTGTCTGTCATGATTTTGTCAAACTTTGTTTTCTCTTTTATAGAGTTGCATGATTCAGTTTTGTCCTTAATCTTGCCTAAAGCACGGTCCTTGATCCAGAGGCTTTATCTGAATGCCCAGCATGCTCAGTGTGGTCTCTGCCCTCTGGCTGGGTCCAGACTCCTGCATCTCCCAGCCCTGGTGGTCCCATCAGCCCCTTAGCCCCATAGCAGCTGTTCATACTTGCTTGGCAGCCTCATGGAATCTCATCCTGTGTGAAGCACACCCTAGCTCTGACACAGTCAGCATTCCACCTGGACCTCTGGGTCCCTCCTCAGCCTGTCCCACATATCCCAGGCCCATTATCAGCTCTCCTTCCACCTCCTCGGGACAGCAAGAAGCTGTGTTCTCTACGCTCATCTGCCTGTGTTGAAACCCAGAAAGTACCCCCAGGCAGACAGTCAGGGTGTGAGTGTGCTCACTGCATGTTCCCCTTCTTTTAAAAGTCACAGTCCTGCACTGCCTGCTGTTCAGCCCCTCATTCATTTTCTCCAGTTTTACAGTTTCTTACAGCATCCCCAACTGGTAACAGTAACTGAGTCAAGGATGAAAGTGCCAGACCCGAGTTTTTAACCACCAGACCACACTTCTCTTTTCTGTCTCTCTTATAGTCAGGCAAATTTACTCTCTCTGTTCCTGCTGGGAACATCTCTTCTGCTTCCCTCCAATCATACTTTAAAGGTCAGCTCAAGCATCACCTTCTCCACAAAGATTTTACTCATTATTCAAGGCTGCGGCACTGCTCATCCTCTAACCACTCACCATTCCTTGTCCAGGAACCTCATCTAGCACTTGATCACATGCTAAGAAACAGAGTGACGTACAGAGCATGTGTGCCTGGGTTCTAAGCCTTCCTGGAATGCCTTTGAAGTCTTAGTTGATTATTGCATTGCTCTGTGTCTCCATTTCTTGGTTTCTGAAATGAGGATAGTAATAACATCTAACTCACAGGATTGTTGTGGGCATTAAACAGATTGATTTTTGTAAAATACTTAGCACAGTGCCAGGTACAGAGAACCCTGCTAATTAATGATAGATACTTAATGCTGCCTTACTTACACTGTTTCCAAATATTTATTTCAGTTTTTTAATTTTTTTTTTATTTTTGAATAGGTTGACTTACCAACAAACTGAAAATAGTACAGGGAATTCAAATAGAGATCTTATATTTGTGTAGTTCTTTTGTTATAATTAACCAATATTGATACTTCATTATTAAGTCCATACTTTAGCTAGATTTCCTTAGTTCTTGCTGAATGTCCTTTTTCTGTTCCAGAACCCTATCCAAGATGTTGCTTTATATTTAGTCATGTCTTCTTAGGCTCCTCTTGGCTGTAACTGTTTCTCAGACTTTCCTTGTTTTTGATGACCTTCACAGTTTTGAGGAGTACTGGTCAGGTATTTTGTAGAATGTCCTTCAGTTGGGTTTGCCTAATGTCTTCCTCATGATCAGACTGGAGTAGTGAGGTTTGGGGAAGAAACTCCAGAGGCAAAATGTTATTCTTATATCAAAATTAAATACTAGTAATATGACTTACACTGCTAATGTTGACCTTGATCACCTGCCTGATATAGAATTTCTCTGGTTTTATTTAACTTTTTAAATGGGTCTTGCCCTGGCCTCTCCACCAACCAACAAGAGGGGAAATGTCTTAAAAGTTGAGAATGTACTAATTCTTTACGACTTTCTCATGACCAGTATAGTGCTATGCACATTCAGTAAACAGCTTTTATGCTAATTAATAAGAATACAGTGGGGCAGCTCCATTCTGTAAAAGAGGAAGAGAAAGGCTGTAATTGACATCTGTCTTATAGTGGACTGATATCAAAGACAGTGCTCCTTCTGTCTGACGGCTACTGAGTGAGAATTTATGAAACTGTCTTTTCTTATCCTCCAGGTTCAAGATGACATCTGTCAGTGACTATTTCCAGCTCTGAATCTAACTTGATGCCAATTCCAGGCAGTTGCTTTTCGATATAAGGAAAAGAGGCAAAGATAAAAATTAATAGGAATTCATTTAAATCTGCCACATTATACTGGGTCATAGAATGTTGCTGGAATATCACTGGCAAATATTTAAAATTTCTGTAATTCCATCTTGAAAGTAACCCTCTATTTGTTGGGGTTTTTTTCCAACTAATCATCATCTTTAATGGGTTCTCTAAATAGCTTAAAATATCTGCTTCCCCTTGACCCTTCTATGAGGGAAATTAGAACTGGAAATAATTATTAAATACCTGGAAAATTTCTGTTGGGATTTGTACCCTTAAAGCAACTGATCACATTTAAATAGCTTCATCATAGTGAAATTTTGCTTCATGATCATGCATTTTAAAAAGTCCAGCCAGAGGCCCTGAAAGTAATTCTATGACCCATAATGGTCCTCTGCTTATTAAGTTACAGAAATGTGTTGCAGCAAATGTTCAAGAGAAGTTGCTCTATGTTTATTCTTATCTACAAATTAGCTTATATGTTCAGTATTTTAATCGCTTTTTTGTTCTTTTATTATCATTGCAAACTATTTCTAGCATTCTTCCATTTAACAAAAGCTTGAAGATTGTTTCTACTCATGATAATTTCTATTCTTGTCCTTGCAAAATAACCGAACATGATCCTCCCCTTGAAAACAGAAGAGATTGGCAGGTTGGTGAAAGCCCTGGTAGAATATAAACCCACTTTCTATCTTGTCCACTCATGGACCTAAATATTTTCCTTTAGTCTGAATTAGTCTGGCACTTCATAAATGAAATGTAATCTTAAAAATGGAAGAAAAAAACATAAAAAGTGGTGTTCATATTTTCTGATTTTAAGTAAATCAATAGTTCTTTTAGAAAACAGGTATTGGAACTCCACACATTCTCCACTTTTATTCTTGTTATGCTTAAAATATCAACTTGAATGCCCTCTTCCTCCTTGCCCGATTTCCTTTCTCCCAGCATTTTGAGCACTATTTTTTTTTCCACAGGAAACAAGGAACTGGTTTACCTGCATTTCTTACTTTATTCAAGGAAATATTCTGATTTTCCAAAACAGAACCTTTTCCCGTGTCTGAGATAGGAACTCAACTTCACACTCATTCCAATTTCTCTTACTGAAAAACAAACAAACTTTCAGTGTACCTGTTTTCCTTTTGTGAGGACCCCTGATGAGCAATGCAGCTCTTGCTGGGGTGATCAACTCTGTCTTAAATGACTTATTAAGGTCACACACACACACAAACACACACACACACACACACACACAGTGGGGTCGGGGGGAGAGAGAGAGAGTTGCAAATTCTACCCATTCCAGGTGCACAATTTAATAATATCTTAGCCATATAATAAAAATAATATACATACAATAAAATTGGTACATATATAGCCACAGAAGATATTTCTGCTCACACCTGCCTTAACCACAATAATGAATCTCACAGCAATGCAGTCTAGAAACAATGTAAAATATAGCCTGAGTAAGGTGAGTAAATAGTGAAGTATTTAATTAGAAATTGGGCAGGCAGTTAATTTTGTTTAGCCTTAAGGTTTAAAAGATAGCATAAAATTTCATGACTAAGAAACTTTTAAAACTACATAATTTACTTATTTTTAACTTGTAGCATCAGGCCTATGATTAATCTTTGTATATACCCACAGACCTATAGAGACCTGGGAGGGGACAGCCTTACACTCTTATTTTGAGGTTGGTAAATTTGATTGTGTGTCTTTCTACCACCTCACTTTCCTGAGTCTGTCTCCTAGCTTTCCCACAAACCCACCTCAAAAACTTACAAAAGCATATCATTTCTCAGAATTTACCATATTCCAAAATATTTTGCTCTAATCTTCTATCAGATTCTTACCTTTAAATTCTAATCTCTGTTGAAAGTTAAAAGGAAAGCATTCTGATTAAATGAGCCCACTCAGGTATGAATAACTTAAAGCCAGTAAGTTGAGTCCTCATTGTCTTAAAGTTTCCATGCTGTTAGAAACCTCCTTCATTAAACTCTCTCTTTGCTTCTGCTAGACCATAAATCTGGGTGTTCTTATATTTTTTCTGCCCCACCCCACCACACCCTGCCACTGCCCACACCTGGTTTTCCTCTGTTTCTTTTGCAAACCTCATACCTTTCATGTGGCCATTAAATGTTGGTATTCCTCAAGGTTTAGGACTAGGCCCTCTTAGACTTTTCTACTGTGCTCCTTCATTTCCAGGACAATCTTTAATCATGCTCTTCCTCTACCTGAATGCATCTCCCCCCACCTTTTACTTAGATATTCTGCTCATCTTTAAGCAACAGGTCCTTCACCGATTACCCCTGCTCAGCCTCTGAAGCCCCCATGTTGGTCTCACTAGTCTGTGGTAAGTGCCCCCAATGTGCTCCTGCAGTCCCTGTGACTCATCTTATCATTGAGTCCCAATGATCATGACATCAGCGATTGTCTGTTGTTCCCTGCTGACAGGGGCTGTGTTGCAGTCATCCTTGACGCCCCTGCGGCTGCCAGAGCACTTGACACAAGGTAGACACCAAAGTATTTGCTGAAGAAAAGAACTAGAGAGGGCAGAACACAGGAGTTGATTCTTGGCAATGATGGGCAGAGTGAATTCCAGGCACATTGTAGGCTTTTGGTAAATACTTATAAACTATGCAACCCTGGAAATGAAGAGCACTGGTGAGGGGAGTAGATCATCATCTTCAGAAATAAGAGCTCCAAAGGACTACATAGTTAAAATAAACGTTTCCTACCTCATCCTCACAGGGACCTCAAAAGGTAGACAGGGCACACATTATCCCAACTAAATAGCTGTAGACACTGTGGTTCTGGCTGTTTAAGTGACTGACAGGAGATTATATGATATACACAGCTTAGAGGTAGATAAAGAACACAGGTTCTTAACTGTGATCTGGTTCTTTTTCCATAATACCTTAGATGCATTTTTTTTCCTGAGTAATTTGAAGAGAAAAAGTATGGGAAGTGGTAAATTTTTACTCACTAACGCATAATTACCTGATATGTTTCCTTCTAGAAGTGTCCATCTTTATACCACAGAAAAAGCTGGGCAAAACAGAAACTTCACTAAGGGTTTTAAGAATGTCTTTGTTTCACGAATTATTCATGAGTCTAAAACTCTGTGATATCATTCCAACTGAAACCTTAAGCTGGGAAAGTGATGGCTTGGTCTGAGGTACTCGAGCATGATTAAAGTCAGGGAGCTCAGGTGATAGAACAGCAGGACACAGGAGGGATGTGGTTTGGATAAGGGTAAGTGAGTGAGGAGGGCAAGTTACATTAAATCAGAGATTTCTAGTAACTTGTCACTCATTCACCTGGCTGTGTTGTTATCTCCTTGAGGGGGAGCCCACAGAGAAAAATCCTGTAAGGTTAAGTTATTTGGTTGTACCAGAGCATTACATGGAGAGTCCAAACTATCTGAGCCACTCCCCAACCTTCTTGCTTTATAGAATTGCTTTTCTGTCAAGGTAAAATGACATAATCCAACAGTATGAGCTTTGGCATCATCAAAACCTCTTCCAGATGTCTTGGAACCAGAGATGTGTATAACTGCAGTACATTTTAGTATACTGCATGGACAGAAAGTAAATTTCAAAAAAGACATTAAATACACAGATGCCTCAGATGTGTTGCATGAATGTGAGGTGGTGCTGGCCTGGAGGTGTCCAGATGTGGTCTCTTTCTTCTCACTTGTATTCAAAGACTACTGGACATTTTTAAATACCGAAAATTTTAACATAGAACTATTTTTTTTCATTACAAGACTGAACATGAAAAAGAATGGTATCAAAAGCCTTCAATAAAACAGTTACCATGTCCTATAAATTTGGTTTTGTTGAATTTAATTAAAATCCTGTTCAGAGAGATAACAAAACATAAAGAATAAAGAACAAATGCTGCCCAAGAAATATGTGACATTGTCATGGATGTATAAAAGATGGGTAACCAAGAAGCTTTAAATGATGTAAACCTAAAATGTTCAATCTGTGCAATGGCAATTAAGATATTATAGATTGCTTGCCTACAAAGACTTACCTACAGAGAGATATTTAGGAGGTTTTAAGTAAGATCAGAAATTTTTACTCTTAAATGAACAGAATTTGTGTTCTTATAGTCACTCATTTGTTTCGAATAGACGAATTATTAGTGAACATGTCAGGCCCTGTGCCTGGCACAAGAAATGTTACAGTGGATGACACATCACCTTTGCCTCAGCTTAGAACCACTGTGACAAAAATTTTTGTGGCAGGTAAGACCAAAGAAGTCACCAGCCATGGATGAACCAGTGGAATGGGCACCTAATTCAAGCCCCCCCAAAGGCAGGGTGCCAGCATTCATCCCTGCAGAAGGGACTGTCTGTTTAGCTCAGTGAATCAGCAGGAAGCTTCTGTCGTTTGACTTGGGAAAAGCCTATATGAAGTGACCCCTGGGCTTGGAAGAGGACCAGAAGTAATTACAGGGAGCAGGGAATCCAGAGCATGAGCCCAGCAGCAGAATGGGAAGATGGGACAGAATAATGGTTAGCTCTGGGCTCTCAGCTCTCCAAACCTCAGCAGACCTACTCACTAGTTGTGAGACTTTGGACAGTTCAATTTGCTTTTCCAAACCTTTGCTATTCCAGCTGAGAAACAGTATGGTCCTAATTCCTCCCTCGCAAACTTACGATGTTAATAAACATCGTCTATGGAGGGCAGTTAGCACAATACCTGGCCCATGATAAAATCTCACTAAGTATTAGTTATTATTAATGGAGAGCAGTTTTTTGAGGTTAGGACAAGGTGTTAAATACTTTTTCCCAAAGGATCCATTCATCTGTTAACCATCTTAGTCCCTGCAGAGTCTTCTGCACTGGGACCCCTGTCCCAGTCCTCGCATGCAATAATTCTTTCCCACCCCCAGACCTTTGGATGACACTCCTCAAGTCAGCTTTTAATTTTAATTTAAAAGTCTGTCTCTCGCCTACACCACCCTAAGTACAGCTCTAACCCTGAAAATGTTTGTATTCCTGGCATATATATATATATATATATACACACACACATATATACACACACAAATAAATATATGCATACATATATATACATAAGTATATATATATATAAGTATATATACATATATATATGCACAGTAAGTATTCAATAAATACTCTTTCACTAAATGCTCTTTGAGTGAAATATTATTAAGCAAAAAAATTTGTAAGAGTTATAAAATTTTGTTGGATTACTGCAATGGAACATTATAATATTAGATGTGGAAATAATTCTGTGATACTGAGTATATTCTGTTAAAGGTGTTACCTCACTTCAGATCATGTAGACCAGAAGACACTATAGGAATGCCTTCTGTTTTCATATTTTGTCAGTGAAACTCTGTGATAATGGAGATTAACAGTAATATTCTAGAAGAACAGAAAACGAAGCATACTTTTAGCTTGGTAACATTGAAATCATTCTGAGATTCTTCCTGCCCATTTTAACGAATAAGCATCTCTTCATGTTAGAATCCTGGAACAAAATGACAAAACCAGTCTTTCAATCATGCAGGTAACAGGGTAATGCTGATCCAGAGTAGGTAGTAGGTAGCAGCAACCAGGATCTCAAACCACTGCTGTCCTCTTGTGGCCTGGCAGATGATCTGCTTTTGGTTTTCAAATCAACTTAGGCAGAGATGAAAGCTTCCAGGCCCACCCTGCTAATTCTCGAAAAACTACAACAGAAATTGAGCTTATTTTTCCAAGGAACTGGTAGTAAGGAGGAAATCTTTGCTTAATGCATGGCCCAGGGTTAAGTGTTACTGATAATAGGTTATAAAATAAAATTAGTTGTATGAATAAAGTAAGAAAACTGCATTTTGGAGTAGAATTTACCCAAACCAGGGGTCCTCATAAAACAATGTTCTTTGATTGACATGTGGACACTTGGAGTACATAGCACGGGTATGATGTGTGAACACCCAGGCTGGTGGCGACACAGTGTGCCTTGTCCCCTAGCACTACTGGATAGGAGCAGAGAGCTAAGCATCTTAGATCCCAATTTCTCCCTCTTTTAAAATTCCAGCATTCAGAGCAGTAAGCATATTATGCTATCTCATCAAAAATCACTGTTTTTGTTAACTGAGTCTCCCTTATTTTGGGGTGCATCAAAACACACTGTTGTCATTCTTTAATTAATAAATATGTTTTGAGAACCTACCACCTACCATGTGCCTGCCACTCACTTTCCAAGGGGCTGAAGGGCTGGACAGACAGATACATCCTTATTCTTTTGGAGTTTACATTTTAAATATCAGATTTCTCTCCCTCTCTCATCACAGTGAAGGCTTGCCTGTCTGAGCTCCTGTGTAAGAATCATAGTATAACTCTTTTTAGCTACTACCTGAGTCCACTGCTGGACGTTCCCCATAGAGATGCCAAGAGCCCATTTCTGTCTTAGGTAGATTGAAATTCCAGAACATACCAGGGATAAATGACTTTTTATGTGGAAGACTTCTTAAGCAAGTGTCAAAGATTCTCCACTTTGGGCAAAAGAGGGAAGAAGTATTCTTAAGCAAGAGGGAAGAAGCACTCAGACACTGCTGGATGCAGGGTGGGAGCCTCAGTTTCCCTGGAAGTGAAGGAGAGCAGTTGCAGCTCAGAAGGTCCCTCTGAGTATCAGCTCACCTCTTTCTGAGGGACAGGGGGTGGCAGGTGGGCAGTCATCTATTCTGGCTGTGCTATATGGTTCAACCCTGATGAAAGAAGGAGAAGCTCCCTTCTGGGACCTTCTGTTCCTTCAAAATATTTTCTTTGCTTTAACTTTATGATTAGAAAAATAATACATACTAGATATAGAGCACCTAGATAGAACATGCTGTGAGTTTTCTAAAACATCTAGCACCGGGCCTGCCTACTGTAGCTCTGCTGGGAACAGAACCTATAGAAGTGCTCAGCATTCAGGGACCAAAGAGTGTGTGGCTTTTCTAGGGCTCTTCATTTTGGAGTACTTATTTTCTCCTTCACAGCTACCCTGGGCATTCATATAATAACTTTTCAACGTAGAGGACAATGATCCACGGAAGTGTTTGGCCAGGGTACCAGGGGAAAGAAGTGTATGCAAAATGGGGATAACCAGTGACATTGTTGGACAGAACATATGAATGCCCTTCCAAGAGCATCTGCCTCAATCAGAAGAAGCAGTTTATCTCTTCTAAAGGAAAAGCCAAGCCCACCCTGGTCCAAATCCCAGTTGCATAATTTGGCTGTGTGACCCCGTATGTTCCCCATCATAAAATGAGTGTAATAATATAAACCTCAGGATGGTCATAATGCTTAACTTTCATAAAGTGTCCAGAACACTGTCCTGTGCATAGTAACTACTTGGTAAATAGCAATAGTTGTGTACAACATTTCATTTTCATCCAGGAAATAGGAGACTTTAGGCTCTTTATGGCCAACGAAGAAGAAAAGGGAATACCATCCTTATTTTCATAAGGCTGCAACACCAGGATCTTGAGAAGAGGTAATCAAGGATGCTGCTTTTATTGACATTTTATTGGCTATAGGGACTAGAGGTCAGATCACTTGTGTGAATATCTGGGCTCCAGTGCTACCTAAGTGATGATGTGGAAGTCACATCATCTCTAAATCTGCCCCACAAAATCATCCACAAAAAGGAGAAAGCTTACAAGCTGTGAGTGTTGGTATTACCTGTTGCGCTAATATAAAAATTTATTAGAGACTTTTCCTTTTTTCTTATTTCAATATTGATCCATGCAACATGGTAAAGTAAAGAAGTAGGGTAGATATTATTTCCCATTTGCAGAGTTATCTGTCCAAACCCATGGAAGTAACGAGTGCATAGGGCAAGTAGTCAAAACCACTGCCCTATTTGTCTCTCAGAGGTGAAAGAGCTGTGTGAAACAGATTGTTATTGTAGAAAGCATTATGTAAATAGTAAGGATTTTATTGTTAATTGAGTATTTCAAATAAATTTGTTAACTCAGGGAAACATCTTTGGCTGCCCCAAACACCAATATATGTGTGTATGTTGGAGGGGGAGAAGGTATTTATTTTGGTTTTTCTTTAATTTGTTTCTGGCTTCTTTAAGAGATATTTAAGATGTAGGCAAAAATAGAACTTGATCCTCTGTTTTCAGAACTCTTTGAGAGTATTTAATGAATAGCAAACTTGAAGAAATGAAGAAATGGATTTAATAAGATGAGGGTGCTATAAACATGGTCATGATCACAGCTATTTTAACTACTGATGTGGGCTGCTAGGAAGCCCTGTGTGATGCCTTCGGCCCTTGCATCCTCCCTCAGGCTGGTGTCAGGGTAGCACTGTAAAGCAGGATGAGGTTCCTGGTGTGGACGCAATGGGAATCTCTCTGCAGGTGTTTTTGTATCCATCTGCTTATTGCATCTCAAGGCTAGCATCCACTATTAACCTGCATTTGGCAGGGATGGCAATCTGTTTGAAAGATGCTATTCAAAGGCAGTCCCCTTATGTGGTGTCTCAAAGGAAGTCACGGGGGCACAAGGAGGGGTGACTCATGGCTTTGGCTTGGGCAGATCTGAGAGACCGATCAGTTATTTTGTCTACATTGTGGAGAGGTTACAATAAGCTGATGTCATTGTGACGGGCATTGGTCTACTCCTGTCTGAAGGAATTCATTTTCAGCGGTGGGGGGTATGTGTTAGATCTTTGTTTATCTCGCAGTTGAATTCTCAGCCATGTTCATAGAACTTTACATCAACAAATTTTGTAAAATAATCCAGAGGATTAAAGAAATTTCTTTTTTTCTTCCTGATACAAAAAGTCAGGTTTTTATTCACAGAAGAGAAAAAAATTGCTTTCTGAATATTTTCTTTAATATTTTCAAATATATCTGAAAGAGGGAGAGCTTTAGTGGCTTCAACAATTGAAAGAAATAAATCTCATATCAAAAACATTACATAAAAGATGAGTACAGTGCTAAAAATGATGGTATAATTTATTCTAATTGAAGAATTATTCTGTTTACCAAAACTATGCACTAACTATATATAAGTTAATGAGTTTTTAAAAATAGAGTGCAGTAAAATATACATACCAAGTGGAAAAATGAGAAATGATAATACCGTATATCTTGAATGAACATTTGATCTTTCTGATCGTTTTGATTCTGCATAAATAGGAGTTTAATGTATCATTAATATATGTCTACAAATATAATCAAATTAATATCACTCAAATAAATTCAAATACATCCAAAAATAAGTCAAATTAAAAGTAGTCAAATTAATGCTCTGATAACAAAGAAATTAAAAATAAAACAAATCTCGGAGGCTTAAAGCAAAAAAAAAATTATTTTTCCACCATATTTGTTGAGCAGAATCAACAACTACCACCGTAATGAACCTTTATTTATCAATAAGAGACTATATAATTTTTTTATAATTTTATAATTATAACTGTATTTCAGCTTTCTTATTCAGAAACAATAAATTAGCCTGGCACAGACTACTAATTACCTGCCCATTATCCATTGTTCTTTTTCTTACTGAGGTCTTGTTAGTAAGTAGGCAACTGGTACTCAGCCTCATTTCCCAGCCTCCTTCACAGTTCATAGTAGCCACAGGGCACAGTTCTGGCCAATGAGGTGTAAGCAAAAGTCCCTGTGTGAAACTTCCAGGAAAACTCTTTAAAAATGAACAGATTTGGCCAGCTTGTCTCTGTTGCTCTTTGAGCCAGGAACATGGATGTGATGGCCTGAGTGCCAGCAACCATCTTGTGAGCATGACAAAAAAGCTCACATCCTGTGGGTGGCAGAATGGACATTTAGAATGAGCTTGACAATCTACACTTTCAATGCCATCCCAATCAAAATTCCACCACTTTTCAAAGTGCTGGAACAAACAATCCTAAAATTTGTATGGAACCAAAGAAGACTCCAAATTGGTAAGGAAATGTTGAAAAAGAAAAACAAAGCTAGGGCATCACATTGCCTGATTTCAAGCTTTATTACAAAGTTGTGATCACCAAGAGCATGGTACTGGCACAAAAACAGACACATAGACCAATGGAACAGAGTGGAGAGTCCAGATATGGACCCCCAACTTTATGGTCAAATAATCTTCAACAAAGCAGGAAAAAATATCCAGTGGAAAAAAGAAAGTCTCTTCAATAAATGGTGCTGGGAAAATTGGACAGCTATGTATAGAAGAATGAAACTCAACCATTCTCTCACATCATACACAAAAATAAACTCAAAATGAATGAAAGTCCTCAATGTGAGGCAGGAATCTATCCAAATTCTAGAGGAGAATATAGGCAGTAACCTCTTTGACACTGGACACAGCAACTTCTTTCAAGACACGTCTCCAAAGGCAAAGGAAACAAAAGCAAAAATGAACTTTTGGGACTTCATCAAGATAAAAAGTTTCTGCACAGCAAAGGAAACAGTCAACAAAACAAAGAGGCAACCCAAAGAATGGGAGAAGATATTCACAAATGACACTACAGACAAAGGGCTGATATCCAAGATCTATAAAGAACTCCTCAAGCTCAATGCCCAAAAAACAGATAATCATGTCAAAAAATGGGCAGAAGACATGAACAGATACTTCTCCAAAGAAGACATACAAATGGCCAACAGACACATGAAAATGTTCATCATCACTAGCCATCAGGGAAACTCAAATCAAAACTACATTGAGATACCACTTTACACCAGTTAGAATGGCCAAAATCAACAGGACAGGAGACAACAAGTGTTGGAGAGGATGCGGAAAAAGAGGAACCTTCTTTCACTGTTGGTGGGAATGCAAGTTGATGCAGCCACTTTGGAAAACAGTGTGAAGATTCCTCAAAAAATTAAAAATAGAGCTACCCTATGACCCTGCAATTGCACTACTGGGTATTTACCCCAAAGATATAGATGTAGTGAAAAGAAGGGCCATATGTGCTCCAAAGTTCATAGCAGCAATGTCCACAATTGCCAAACTGTGAAAAGAGCCGAGATGCCCTTCAACAAATGAATGGATAAAGAAGATGTGGTCCATGTATACAATGGAGTATTACTCAGCCATCAGAAAGGATGAATACCCAACTTTTTATCAACATGGACGGGTCCGGAGGAGATTATGCTGAGTGAAATAAGTCAGGCAGAGAAAGTCAATTATCATATGGTTTCACTTACTTGTGGAACATAGGAATAAAGTGGAGGACTCTAGGAGAAGGAAAGGAAAAGTGAACTGGGGTAAATCAGAAGGGGAGATGAACCATGAGAGACTGTGGACTCTGAGAAACAAACTGAGGGTTATTGAGGGGATGGGGGAGAGGGGATGGGTGAGACTGCTGGTGGGTATTGCATGGAGCACTGGGTGTGGTGCATATACAATGAATCTTGGATCACTGAAAAAATAAAAAAAAAATGAGCTTGAGACCACAGTGTAATCAATTGCTACCTTCTTGTTAGATGAGATAAACATAAATATATACCTTGTATAGACAACTTGTAGAATTTTCAGTTAAATACAGCCAAATAAAATTTCTAAATAATACAGTTACATAAGATAAGGAATAAACTACCAAGATGATAAGAATATTAATATTGTGTTTTTATGGTGCATGTCTTATTCATAATTATTAAATATATCCTGAAAAGCACATATATAAACTGTTGGGAGAGATGTCTCAAAATAAAATTGTAGATGACATCTTGAGCCAATGTCCTTCACATTTACTTTTTTTACACTATTCATGAAATGTATATCATTGAGAAAAAAGATATTATTAAATAGATAGATGTTGGATGGATAAATAGATAGATACAAACAATATGATAGATAAATCATAAAGCACGAAGAATAACCCAACCAACAGCTTAATAATGAATCATTATAGTACCAGAATCTTTTTATTAGAATGCAACTTTTTTTAAGTTCAATTTTTTTTTATTTTTTTAAGTTCAATTAACCAACATATAGTGCATCCAGAATCTTAAGACATAGAACCTTACCACTCCCCTAGCTGTCCTTGAATGTCCCTCTACCACCTCTCATGCTATCTCCTCCTCAAATAACCAATCATGGATTTTATGATTATCATTTCCATGATATCCTTTATACATACATAACCGTAGCAATATTGTTTAGTCTTGCAGATATTTTATACAGATGATATCATGCGGTTTGCCTTTTTTTGTAACTTCTTTTTTACCCAGTATGTTCCTGAAACTCATCCACATCAATGTATATAGCTATAATTCATTCTTTTTCACTGCTGTGTGGCATTCAAAGGTGTGAATATACCAAGTACATCTATCCTTTTTCTATACATATTTGCACTGTTATTTCCAGTTTGGGATTTTTATGAAGAATATTAATATGGCTATATTAAAATTGTCTCCTGGAGTACATGTACACAATTTTACTGGAGTAAATATTCACAAATGGAATTGCTAAATTGCCAAGTTGTAACTAGTCTCTGGAAAATTATTTGTGCTTCCCACTGACAATGTGTGACTTCTATTGTTCCACATGCTCATCAATACTTACTTCTCTTTACCATATACAACCTACCATGGGGAAATATAGCCTGGAAAAGCTAGGGACTCAACCTCATAATGCTTCCAGACTAATTTGATTTATACATCCAGTCAGGCCACCTGTCAACTCATTTGTCAACCATTCAACAGATTTATTTTTTCCTATGCAGTTTGTACCTGTCTCATGACAGAAAAATATGTGTACAAATTTAATACAGTAAAAAGAACAAAGTGGCACATGTGGTCACAAGCGGCAGATTCAAATTCCTGGCCACTTTATTTTCATGGGTCTGATTATCTTAACCTGCACCTTATGTCATAGCTTAGATGTCGTACCTTAGATGGTTTCTAAGGACATTATCAGCTCTGAAATTTTGAAAGACCATAGTTCTACTTTATAAAGGAGGAGAGAGGTTTATATTTGACAAGCTGTGAAGCTTATTAAGATTCTGAAAACTTCTTACCACATAATCCTTTGACTCGAACTGTGAAGTCTTACTTCCAACTACTGGTTTAAAAATAACATTAACTTTTACTTGAACTTGGCTACAGGCTGAAATCAAAATTTGTAGTCAGTGGTGACTCGGTCATTGACCATTATTTACTCTGGAAACATTCAGCTTTTTAACTTACTCTCTGAGTTTGAGGCTTACAGTTAGAATAATTAGGTGTTTAGAATACAGCTTCAGGGGTGTGAGACCTGGGCAGCAGCAGGTGCCCCAGGCTTGTGTTAATGGTGATATCCCTGTTTGAAATTTTTAATCCTTTTGAACAAGGACCCTGAATTTTTATTTTGCTCTGGGCCTGCAAATTATGTAGCTGGTTCTGGGCATTTCATGTGTGAATTTAGCTACAGAATTCTCCACAATACAAAATTCCAACAAAACCAAAAGATAGTAGTAAATAGTTTCTAAGACAATGTGAGCAATATGTCTCTTCTTTCCCCCCTTTCTTTAATTGCAATCCATATGAAAAAATATTTCTCTGCAGTTTGGGAAAGATGTTTTGTTTCTATCCTCATCTCCACCCCAGAAAAAGAGTTCCTTTTCCATGTGTCTGCTCCTAGCTAGTTTTTTTTTAAATTATCTATTTGACAGACAGAGAGCACAAGCAGGCAGAGTAGCAGGCAGAGGGAGAGGGAGAAGCAGGCTTTCCACTGAGTAAGGAGCCTGATACAGGGTTTGATCCCAGGACCCTGGGATCATGACCTGAGTCAAAGGCAGTTGCTTAACCAACTGAGCCATCCAGGCACCCCTAGCTCCTAGCTACTTTAGAATAGCAACTCCTACATCCTCCCACCCTCCTACCCAAGTGCATGTGCTTATGAGAAGGAAAGGGGTATGGGGAGGACAGGTGAGCTAGGGAGCTTACACACAACACCACACGCACATCCACATACAAACACACACACACACATACACACATGCACACACACACACACATACCACACACCAAGAGCTTTCTAGCTGCAGCATGCTTAGGAGTTTTTAATGTGATTCTCAATATCTGATGGACAGTTTATGGAAAAAGGGATTTTGTTACCTCTTTTATAGAGCATTAAAGATTTTTCTAACTGTTGCTGTATATACTGGGCAAGAAATTCCAGTAATTCTGAATTCGTTTCTGCTTCAATTTAAGATTATCCATTAAATAAAATTTCTTAAAAGCTGCACGTCAGTGTGTTTGACTTAAAATTAAAAGAACACCGTAATTCTTTTGATTTTGTTAATATTCCAAAAATAAATATTTGACTCATAAAGGTTAAGGAAAATTCATTCCTGTTTACAGTCTCTGCACATGTCCTGCACTGGTTCCAATTCTGTCAGCCAAACAGCTGTCCCCTTCCACCCGGGGCTCTTTGGCCAGCTGTGTGCCCAGAGTTGCTTGAAGACCTGTTAAAAAGCGTTTACGGACTTTCATATAGACAGGTGTCCCTGCATAAAGCAAAGCTGCCTTCTAAAGAATGTAATAAAGATCACGCATTTACCACCATAAAATACTTTAAATTGATTTCAGGTAATGAAACAAAAGGAGAGGCAGGCAACTCAAACAATACGTTGCTTCTTTGCCAAAAGATTTTTTACGCCAGGAGTACCTGAGGCCTGACTTGTCCTCCCAGCAGAAAACATCTCCAGTTGGTGTTAGGGGTGATACAAAATCAGTTAAGAGCTAGATAAAGCAACTACTCATGTGGCGATGACTTTAATGCCATTTGTCTTGATAAAAGTATTTAATGGGAATTTCTCCAGCTACAGCATTTAAATTATAGAGAATGGCTATTCTTACTTTCAGTTAAGTACCAAGCATTGATACATTGGGCATGTGTAGCCTTAGCACATGGTACTTCTTGCTAGATATGAGCCAGGGTTTTAAAAACAGGTAGATTTCATTGATTGTGTTGCTGGATCACTGTTGTTCAAAATTCCTCTTCACAAACCATAAGCTGCCCACCCTAGCAAAACTGGAATAGAAACTCAGAGCAAACATTTAGAAATTTTCTAGGCAATTTTTAACTTTTATTTTGAAATAATTGCAAATTTACAGAAAAGCTGCAAAAAGAGTACAAAGAACTTCCATGTACTCTTCACCCAGACTTCCCAGTTGTCATATTTTATCACATTGCCTTAACATTCAGTGTATGTGTGTGCTCCTGAATCACCTGAAATGAGTCTCAGACAAGATGCTCCATTATTTATTACTTCATGTGTATTTCCCAGAATTACATTTTTCTACAACACCACAATCCAACCATCAAGAAATTCACTGATCTAACAGTACCATCAAGTCCCCAATCCCTTTGAAATTTCCCTAATTGCACCAACAATGTTCTTTGCAGGACTAGGACCTAACCCAGATTGTTTCCTGCATATAGTTTCACATTTCTAGGCTTGTCCAATAAGAAACGGTTCCTCAGCCTTTTGTTGTCTTTTATGACCTTGACTTTTTTTGAAAAGTATAGATCTTAGTAAAATGTTCCTTGATTTGCATTTGTCTGATGTTTCCTTGTTTTTGTACATTTGGGACAAGATTCCATGGGAGTGGTGCTGTGTAATTCTCTGTGTACCACGTCTGGGGACACCCAACCTTGTTTTGTCCTATTTCTAGTGATGTTAATTTTATCACTGGTTACGATGGTATCTGCCAGATTTCTCCACTGTAAAGTTATGTTTCTTATACTCATTAATTGATAAATAACTAATGGGTATTCTGTGGGGAGAAACTTTGAGACTTCTACTAGAAGTTTAGACCTTTCCTTTCTCTCCCTTTTATTTATTTATATCACTATAAATTCATGAATTCTTACTTTCCCCAAAGGGTTACAAACTATCATGACATATTTTGATGCTTTATTTTTTTTTTTATTTTGATGCTTTAATGTTTCATTTGCCCAGTGGGAGTGCTTTTGAACAGGTTCCTATGTTGGCTCAACATGTCCCCATCATTTGTTTATTGCTTCTCTACTTTGTGGCACAAAATAAATGCTCCAGGCTTATCTTCTATTTTCTGTACCCAAACCTGGAGTCAGACATTTCTCTAAAAAGCAGAGTGTAGCATTTAGAATTCAAGCTCTGGATACTAGATGTACTTATTGTTTCCAGAGCACCATTGTTTCCAGGCCCTTCCAGTATAGATAGTTAGGAAACATATGTATTCACACATACGTATGTTTTAAATCTACATAAATCCATGTTAACATTCATACACATACGAACTATAACATATATTAAATATATATCAATATATTAAATGTTAAGAGAAAGGAAGGAGGAGAACAAAAGGAAGAGTGAAGGAGAAAGAAAAAGACAAAGGTGGAAGAGAATACAAGGAGTCAGGAGGAGGGAGCAAGGACCTGATTTGTGTAGTAATTTGACAGAGCAGTTCCTGTCTGTTGAAACCAATGAGAAAACAGTGGGCTTGTATTTTGTATGTCTTACTTTCATCTTATTTTCTAGTAACTCATTTTATTGTATTTTACAAAATTATTGGTCTGCAAAGATCTGAGGGGGAAAAGAAATCTAAGTCTGTCACCACAGGTAGAGCTCTAAACACACTTTCTTCAAAGGTAGAGGTTGGCAAACTACAACTGGGGGCAACACAGCCATCCCATTTGTTTATGTGTCATCTATAGCTGCTCTTCCCACAGGCAGAGTTGCACAGACTGCAAGGCCTGTGAAGTCTAAAATATTTACTAGTTGGCCTTTTATAGAAAGAGTTTAGATCTAATTAAGTATCTAGTATTAATATATAATTTACTTATTTGTTACAGATATAGTTTATTCTCTCTCCCTCTCTCTCCCCACCCCTCCAATCCTAAAAGGCAAACCCATGAAGGCAGGGGTCTCATCTTTTTTTCCAGATGTAGAGAGTGCCTGGTGATAGAAGTTACACAGTAAATACTTTCTGAATTCCAATTACCAAAGGGACCTTGAGGATCATTGATGACACTGGAATTCAGATATGTTGAAGTTAGGGGGTGACATTTAATGACAGAGCCTGGAAAGAACTATTATCCCTGCTTTGTAAATGCCTGTACAGACCCACTTTCTACTTTTCATCTCACACTAATATTGAGTCAATTCATCCATCTGGCTTCCTGCATAATACAAAGGAGTTTCAATCATCTGTCATTGTTTGAAGTCATTCCTCCATTTCTGTAGCTGTAGTTTAATACCTTTAAAGTGAGTAACACTGTCTTTCCAGACTCCCTAGGGGGAAAAAAAGAAAGATTAATGTTGGTGACATCCATGAAATAACACTCACACATGCACAGCTGTGATCAGATTCTCAAGATCTAAACATACAAACTCCAGTTAAGACTGACCCCTGACACACCTTGTCCTGGAGCAGATCTAAAGGATCCTGACCTAGGACTCTATGGCACCTTCTAGAGGTATGTGACTTTGCTTCTTGTGAACACAGCCAAACTATTTTTCCAGATCTTCCATAACCTAACACAATAAAATGTGTTGACTCTGGCTGCTCAGCCTTCACCTTCATGGGAGAGGATAACGTCAGAGGAACTCCAGGTGAGACTACTGCTACCTTCTCAAGGCATTGGCTATCTGCTTTAAAGATGCAGGGAAAAAGATTTCCTTGATTCTAAATAACATCAAGTGTAAAATGGATCATTGATCTAATGATAGCTTTTTAGAAAAAAATGCTCTTATATTGTATACATTAATTAAAGAATGAGTTCAATTATAGAGAGATTAAAATGGAGAAGGAGAGAGACAGACAGAGGAGAAACTGTATCTTCAGTAGAAGAAAGACCTTACCAATTCTCCTTGGGGTCTCCTCATTATCCAGATGCCCAGTAGCCACCTTGTGCCCACTAGCTCTTTGCCCAGCTCTGAACAGCAGCTAATGGTTGGAGGCCTGCCTTGTATAGCTCAAAGTGGATAAAGGAAATGTGGAAGTCTCACCACTTCACATTTCGATGATTATCTTAATCTGCCATATTTCCCTCTCTGTATTTTTCTCCCTCTGGGGCTTAACATCTATCCAGTTCTTAGGGAGATGGTGTGGGAGAAGGTCCAAGAACTAGGGCACAGATGTAATCACAGGTGTTTTCAACTTCCATTTATTTACAAATGCCTGCAACATTTAGATACTTACTGAGTGTACACATCAATATTCTTCATGACCTAAAAGACATGGCAACTGGCCTCAGACATGTGGGCATGGAGCTACCTAACAGCCTAAGTATGTTTCCCTAAACACCAAGCAGGAGGACGACTTTACAGCTCTCCTGTGAAGTGAATTGCTAAATGCAGGAGGTACTGCAGCAAAGAAAACAGATACAAACCCTAGCCTGCCTGAACCTTACATTATAGTAGAGTAGGAAATTGGTTACAGGAATAATGAAAATGCTGAGAAGCCACACTAGAGAGGGTAGAGCAATCAAAACATTAGCAAAAACAGGAAGTTGCTAAGAACTGTAGGACTAGAGGAACAACTGGAAGAGGTGGCAGGAGGTGATATTTCCAGAAACCAGAAACAGAAACCAATCAGAACTATAACCAGAGTAAGGCTGCCCAAGGCAGGAGAGGAGCTGGAGGCATGACAAAGACACAGTTAAAGATCCCCCAGATAGGGGGTGGGGGAGAAAGATATGCTTGCTTCTCGCCTATGCAGTGAGTGGGAGACCCACTGGTCTCCAGTCCGTGCCCCCTACCTAGAAGCCAGAGCTTCTAAACAGGCATTTCCCTGCACACAGGGGAGAGGGGAGGAACGGGGGAGGAAGCTGGAGCAAACCTAGAGGCAGGAAAAGTGGCATCCATTCCTGAGACATAAGTCCCCTAGAACAACTGGAACTCAGGATGTTTAGAAAGGAGGATTAAGTGAAAACTAAAAATCACCAGGTATGGAATGAATAAGTCATGTGAATAAAAGGCACAGCATCAGGAATAGAGTCAAGGATACTGTGATAGGACAGATGGTAGCTACACTTATGGTGAACATAACATAATGTATAAACTGGTCAAATCGCAAAGAGGTACACCTGGAACTAATGTACCATTGTGTGTCAACTAAACTAAAAAAAAAAAAAACAGTCGAAAGAAAAAAATCATTGGTTTAGAGACACAATAAGGTAGACTGAGGCCAGATCATATCAGCATGTTCTTTGCCAGGACCTACATTAGAGCAAAATAAAACTAGACTTAAGCAGTGCCAGGTTTCTAAATACTTTCTTCAGATAATTCAGTATAAACACCTCTAAATATCTTCACAGAAAATTTTAAAATATGGCCTTCAAGAAACACTTGCTGCTAGACTTCTTACCCAGCAAACAACTACATGAAGAGTAAAATAAGAACAATCAAGATTCTCATGGCCCTCCAGAGACTACCATCGGCCCCAAATCTATGTATGAGCACAAGGCTACCTGTATAGTACCTAAACACCAGGCATGAAGCTGATGCTTCACAGACTATTTATAAAGTGGAAGACAGTCCTGGATCTCACACAGTGGTTTATCTGTAGCCTCCAAACTTCCCACCTAAACCTAGTCAGACAGAGAGCCAGGGATGACTCTAGTCCCTTGAACAGCTATGTAGGCTACCTGTTCAGAACTGCCCCACCCCCCTGTCATTCATGAAGCCATGTACTTTGGAAAGTATAGCACTTTTTTGGTTGTGTAAACTGAACACTTTTGAGTGGTTTTCATTAGAGGAAGCAGGCGTTTTGATTAAAGCATTTGTTAAATCTTATTTTAAAAATTATAAAGTCCAGGACCCACAAGGATAACAATGCTTTGTGCTTATAAAGTGCTTTCCAAGCCCTTCACAAACTTTGCTCTATTAATAATTAATATCTGCCATATCCCTGTAAGTAGGGAAGGAGAAAATATTTTTGTCACTGCCAAAGTACAAGAACTTCATATGATGAATTGGAGAATGAGCCAGGATTTGAACCCAGACAACAACACTGTATATGTTCAAGTCTTTTCTTAAAACAATGTCAGCAAAGCTTATGCCAGCATGTGAAAGCAAGAGCAGAAAGCTGGGGACCCCTGGGCTTGTTGGATGCCCTCAGCATCAAAGGAATCTGCTCATAATTTGCACAGGCCTGCAGAGGAGCACCAGGTTTAAATGTTGATTAATAGAGGAGGTGGATGGTGGTGACAGTGATTATGTTCAGGGTGATGACACTGATGGAGATGGTGCTGATGGTGACAGTGGGCTGATGTCACCTACCCCTGAAACAATCTCAAGTTATTATTGCAGAATTGTTTGGTATTGAGGCACTTGCATTGGCTTTCAGGACTTGAGAGAATTGTGTAAAGAAGCAATTGATATATGATGGATCCTTGTAGTAGCCCTGGCAGTCCCTTGCCTTTCCCTCCTTAAAAGTCATTATGTATATTTGTGACATTTATCTAGCAGCTAATCAACCATCACCTAGTGATATCTTTTGTCTGGAAGTCTTGGATTGCTATTTAACTTCTATCATAATCTAAATTTTAATGTGTGCATGTATCATATGTCCAACTATGCGGTAAATATTTTGAAGATAGGGATTGTGTCTATTTTTCTCACCATTTACAGTTTCTTGCCCCTAGTCTGTAACTGATCTTGCATGTGGTCACTAAATACAGGCTGATTGGAAGCCTATTGGTTAGAGGAGCACAGTCCATTTCTCTGACTGAAAACTGATTCTGGCTGCAGTTCCCAGGATGCCTACCAGAGGAGACAGAGCTGGGCTAGTAAGCTGGTGGCCCTGGCATAGAAAGAACACTTGCCCTGTCCAGAACATGCTGGGAGCAAGGGATGTTGCCAGGTCTCACTAAACTTAGTACATTCTCTGTGGGACATAAAGAGAAGGGACTCTGCCACTGCCTTTTAGGTTGGTTCAGTTACCACTGGGCTTTCCCACCTCTGCTGTAACCCAACTCAAGGGCTGGGCAGTTGTGCAGTCATGGAAAGACATGCTTGAGAGCATCCCATGCAGGGAGCTACAGTCTGCTTCAAACTGCTTCCCCAGGCAGGTTTCTATGAAAATATCTCAGAATTTTCATAGCTTTTTTTTTTCCTGTGAAATTTCTTTCTTCTCATTTCTGTTAACTTTGCTAGTTAAACTGTCAGGCCAATTTTGAAAGGGAATAAAATCTTTGTCCCTGCTCCCATCCTGAAGCCAAAATCTATTTTGGTTCGTATAAAAATGATCAAATTACAGCTTTTGGCATGTTCCCTAACTAGGAAAAAATAACTTGGATTAACTAGTGCCAATAAACTAAGTATTTCAATTAAATTCCAACATTAGTAAAAATATCAGTCATGCCAGTCTAAATCTCAACCAACCTTCAAACAGTATGTGCAACCCTCAAAGAAGCTATCTGCAAAAACAGTTCTATTACTAATGAAACTTCAGGCAATAAAAGGAGTTGTTTGAGGGACTCAGAGAGAGGGAAAATGTCTCAGGCTTAAAAACAGAGGCTGGGCAGAACTGGACTTTCCATCACAGGTCATTTACTTGGAAAGAGAGAAAAACATCCTTTTCCCCAGTTTCTGTCTATCACACAGACTCCTGGTGGGCTCTCAGGGATTTGCAGATAGGGGATTCCTACAATTGGTGGAGGCAGATAAAGCAGCCTTCTGGATCTTTTCGGTTTGATGGAAAAAGGGGGCTTATCCAACACATTCTGGCTGTACATTCACACAACACACGGCACGGAAAGGCCCCAGAGTTTGTGTTCACACACTAGGTGCTGCAATGCTTTTATCTCATCATCTGCCTCCTGCCTTGCTGTTGTGGCACAGGAGGTTCAGGACATGGAAGGTGATGCTGACTTAGAACCTATCAAATCTCTATTGTGGGATGGGCACATGCCACCACTTGGCTTGTGAGCACCAAGCTGGAGGACTTGCTCTTCTCATGTAAGTGAGGAACCTGGGCTAAAGACCCTGCAGTGATTCACTCAACAAACCTTCACTGAACATTTGAAGGGCCAGGAAACATGATACAATTTACGAAGATTACTGAAGCCAATCCAGACCCAAAGAAGTTCATGGTCTATTAGAATAGACATTCCTTAACAGATTATCCCAGTGCAGTCTGGTAAGGATCCTAACAGGTCTATGGGTGGCACACTTATGGGAATATAAGGGACATTTAGCCCAGGAAGAGGAAGAGAGGATGTGCAGGCAAAAAGCACAGCAGCTGCCAACAGAACTGAGGGAGAGGGAGCATGCATGTGGAACAAACTACAAGTAGGGCAGGGGAGGTATTTCCATATCAAATGTTAATATTATCTGCAGAGTTAAAAAAATAACATGCAAAATGCATTAATTTTGATCTGTTTAAATTTTAGAATAAAGCTTCTGTGCCTACATTAAGATCTCATTAATTTATAAAGGCCATTAATATAAGATTACTTACACTGAATCTGATTTTAGTTTTCAAAGCAAAAAAGGGGAGAGAGAATAGAAAAATTTATATCTGATATTTCTAAACTGTATTTCTAAATTGTATTTCTAAACTGTAAAAAATATTTTCTACATAAGTAGTTAACCTTAATTATGAGTATATGCATTTCAATAAACTCTTCTTAATCAGTTCTGATTTTCTTATTCTAATAAATTAATTTCATATGCTAAAATAAGAGAAAATGCATTTGCTTAGAAACAAACAGTTTTGGGCACCTGGGTCGCTCAGTGGGTTAAAGCCCCTGCCTTCGGCTCAGGTCATGATCTCAGGGTCCTGGGATCCAGCCTCGCATCGCAACATTGCATCGGGCTCTCTGCTCAGCAGGGAGCCTGCTTCTTCCTCTCTCTCTGCCTGCCTGTCTGCCTACTTGTAATCTCTCTCTGTCAAAAAAAAAAAAAAAAGAATCAAACAAACAATTTTCAGAACTGATCAGCATTTTGTAGGATGAATACCAACCTGGGTTACTCAAATGGTCTTGAAACAGCTAATAAAATTCATGTGTCACCATTTAATGTGCACTTTTAGTTGTAATATGGTTGTATTAGTCAGGGTCCAGTTAGGAAAACTGAAATCACGTTAGTGAATTTGACAGAGGAAATTTAATACAGGAACTTTGTTCCATAGGTATTGGGACTCAAGAGGCAAAAATGGAACGCTTTGATAACTCAGAAGTAGTACCTGCAGGAAGCAGCCTGGTATATGGACACAGAGAAAAGAGGTTGGAGTTCTCAGTACTTCAGAGGCTGAAAGGAAGGAGCCTTGCTGAGTTGGGACTCAGACAAAGAAGAGAATACTGCCTGGATGGGGCTGGTACATCACAATGAAGCTGGTCTGGGAATGAAACAGAAATGCCAAAGGATGCAACTGGCCACCACTGTTAGGGCTGATGGGGGTGGTAACAAAAAGAACAATTAACCACAGAAAAGAAAAAGTCCCATTGCCTTCCTCTAATCTTACAGTTTCTTTTAAGCCCCCCTGATGTTAGGACCAAGGAGCCACAAGGCAAATGGGAAATGTAGTACCAGCCCTAGTACTTACAGAGCAGGGGAAAAAAGTGGATTTGAGGTTGAAAGACATGAGCTTAGTAAGGGACACAATGGTTTAAGATGAAATACCAATTAAAATTTGCAGAGAAATAAGAGAATCATTACCAATTCATTATAACATGGGTTGCAACCTTCCCAACAATGAACCTCAAAATTATTTGCAGAAAGTTTGCTTCAGAGTCAGAAACAAATTATGGCAAGAGACAGAACCTAAATCCTGTTTTTAACTGGAGGCTCCTGATTCTAGATGAATCTTCTTAAGAATCCCATCTGGTTCATGTCTATAAATCCTTCAACATCTGGTATCAGTTGGGCACATAACAGGTATGGCAGATTCTGCCCAGCTTTCCTCTCTTGTTGTGGGCTCACAGCTAAGCTCTCCTGCCCAGCCCTCTGTAGTTTGTTTGGGGTTATGGGACATAACCCCAGAGCATATATAGAAGGATATGATGTACACCATTTCTGGACTTGGCCATAAAATCTCCCATGTGCAATCCCCTTCTCCTTTCACAGGTGACTGTAGTGATATCACAAGGTAGGAGGGGCCAGATGAGGAAGTCACACTTTCCCCTCCCCCACCAATTGTACCACCAGGTGCAGAAACATTCGGATTTATTTACATGTGGCACAGGTCAAACTAAGTAATGCAGTGAGTATCTACTAGATGCTCACTATATAACATAAAATTTTTAATTGTAAAATACAGATGTACTTTTACTTATAAATATTCATAGAAGATTTCAAGGGAAGTTGGTGGAGTAGGAGGAAACTAAATAAACCTCATCCCACAGATACAAGTAGATAACCCTCCCAACAGAGCAAATCACCCAGAAGAGGACCCAAAGACTGGGCTAACAAACTCCACAACTAAATATAGAGAAAAGGCTGCACCAAAGAGGGAGGAAGGGTGAGGGCTCAGTGGCAACCTAAATCCCATGGTTCTGACCACCAGAAAGAGGGAGTCACAGGTATGGAGAGGGGCAAGAAATGGACTAGCACACTGAGGAGCCTACAAGGAGAAGAGAAATCCTCATAGCATTTGGTTTTGAATATCAACTTACAACCACCAAGACTTAAAGCCTGAAACTTTAAAAATCCGTGGACTCAATTCTGAGAGAACCCAAACAACAATAGGAAGATGAGCCCTTGCCTTTAAAAAAGATAGCACAGCAAATGGCCCCTGGAGATACAGCTAAGAAACAACAGTTTGAAAGGTACCTGGGGCTTATAGGAAGGAGAGTTAGTTACTATTCTCAGGGTTTGCTGAGGGACTACTCCAGGAACAAAGGAGTTGACAGGTGCCATTTCCTTTTCCTAACCCTTATCATAAACATGCTGCCATCTGTAGGAACTAGCATGGCACTGACACTCACTATCTAATTTGCTTACACCATCCGCCACCGCCTCTAGACAGACCTGCCTCAATCCCAGTGCTATGCATCCCCTCTCCTAGAATACCCACACAAACCTTGCTAACACTGCATCTCTGACTCCCCACAGAGAACATGTGCACCTTGTTTTTTATTTAAGATTTTATTCATGTATTTGACAGAGAGAGATCACAAATAAGCAGAGAGGCAGGCAGAGAGAGAGGAGGAAGCAGGCTTCCTGCCTAGCAGGGAGACCCACGTGGGGCTCAATCCCAGGACCCTGAGATCATAACCTGAGCTGAAGGCACAGGCTTTAAACCCACTGAGCCACCCAAGTGCCCCACATGTGCACCTTGCTAAAACTGCACACCCCTCCTGCTCAAACTTTACAGAGCTCCCCAGCAGAGCCAGTTCTCTTCACTGGCAACTGAGGGGAGGAGCACCAATGCCACCTCATTAGAAGTGTACATCCTGCCTACTACTTTCAACAGCAAGAGACATAGCTGACTTTCCTAACACAGAGAAACAGACACAGATAGTAAGGTAAAATGAGGAGACAGAGGAATATGTCACAAATGAAAGAACAGGACAAAACCATAGCAAGAGACCTAAGTGAAAAGGATATATATAACACCTCTGATAGAGAATTTAAAGTAATGATCATAAAAATATTCACTGGATTTGAGAAAAAAGCAGAGGACATCAATGAGACCCTTAAGAAAGGTAGATAACATAAGAGATGAAGAATATAATATATGAAATTAAAAATACATTTGATGGAATAAATAGGCTGGAAGAAACGGAAAAATGAATTAATGAATTAGAAGACAGAATAATACAAAGTAATCAAGCTGAACAAATAGGAGAAAAATGAATTATCCAAAGTGAGAATAGACTTAGGAAACTCAGTGACTCCATCAAGTATAATAGCAGTCACATTATATTGGGTCCTAGAAGGAAACGAGAGAAAAAGGGGGCAGAACATTTACCTGAAGAAATTACAGCTGAAATCTTCCCTAATCTGGAGAAGGAAACAGATATCTAGATCCAGGTGGCACAGAAATTTCCCAACAAAATCAACTAGAGGAGATCCACATAGTATTCAAAATGACAAAAATTCATGATGAAGAGAGAATTTTAAAAGCACCAAAAGAAAAGAAGACAGTTACATACAATGGGAAACCCCATAAAGCAGTAAGCAGATTTTTCAGCAAAACCTTTGCTGGCCAGAAGAAAGCGGCATGATATATTCAACAAGCTGAATAGGAAAAATGTGCAGACGAGAATATTCTATCCATAAAGGCTATCATTCATAATAGAAGGAGAGATAAAAAGTTTCTCATATAAACAAAAACTAAAGGAGTCCCTGACCAATAACCAGTCCTACAAAGAAAAAATATTTTTTATTTTCTTTATAGTGTTATGTTAGTCACTATACAATACATCATTAGTTTTTGATGTAGCGCTCCAAGATTCATTGCTTGCACATAATACCTAGTGCTCCATACAATACGTGCCCTCCTTAATACCTACCACAAAACTCACCCTTCCCCTACCTCCCTCTGCTCTAAAATCCTCAGTTTGTTTCTTGGAGTCCAGAGTCTCTTATATTTTGTCTCCCCCTCTGATTTTCCCCCTTCACTTTTTCTTTTCTTCTCCTAATGTTGTCCATATTATTCCTTATTTCTACAAATAAATGAAACCATATGATAATTGACTTTCTCTGCTTGATTTATTTCGCTCAGCATAATCTCCTCTAGTCCCATCCATGTTGATGCAAAAGTTGGGTATTCATCATTTCTGATGGCTGAGTAATATTCCATTGTATATATAGACCACATCTTCTTTATCCATTCATTTGTTGAAGGGCATCTCGGCTCTTTCCACAGTTTGGCGATTGTGGACATTGCTGCCATGAACATTGGGGTACATATGGCCCTTCTTTTCACTCCATCTATATCTTTGGGGTAGATACCCAGTAGTGCAATTGTCAGGTCATAACATAACTCTATTTTTAATTTTTTGAGGGATCTCCACACTGTTTCCCAAAGTGGCTGCACCAACTTGCAATTAAGAATAGACCACATACTAGGTCACAAATCAGGTCTCAACCAATACCAAAAGATTGAGATTATTCCTTTCATATTCTCAGACTACAGTGCTTTGAAAGTGGAATTCAATCACAAGAAAAAGTTTGGAAGAAATTCAAACACTTGGAAGCTAAAGATTATCCTGCTCAAGAATGTTTGGATCTGAGGAGCCTGGGTGACTCAGAGGGTTAAAGTCTCTGCCCTTGGCTCAGGTCATGGTCTCAGGTTCCTGGGATCAAGCCCTACATTGGGCTCCCTGCTCAGCAGGGAGCCTGCTTCCTCCTCTCTCTCTGCCTTCCTCTTTGCCTACTTGTGATCTCTCTCTCTCTGTCAAAATAAATAAATAAAATCTTAAAACAAAACAATGTTTGGATCAACGAGGAAATCAAAGAACTTAAACAATTCATGAAAACCAATGAGAATGAAGACACATCAGTCCAAAGCTATGGGATACGACAAAGGCAGTCCTAAGGGGGAAATACATAGCCATCCAAACCACATTTAAAAAAATAGAAAAATCCCAAATATACCAACTCTCTTTACACCTTAAAGAACTGGAGAATCAACAACAAATTAAGACTACCCCATACATGAGAAAGGAAATAATTAAGATTAGAACAGAGATCAATGAGTTAGAAACCAGAGATACAGTAAAACACATCAACAAAACTAGATGTTGGCTCTTTGGAAGAATTAATAAGATTGATAAACCACTGGCCACACTAATCCAAAAGAAAAGAGAAAGGACCCAAATTAATAAAATTATGAATGAAAGGTGAGAAATTGTGACTAACACCAAAGAAATAGAAACAATAATCAAAAATTATTATCAACAGCTATATGCTAACATGTTAAGCAACCTAGAAGAAATGGATGTATTCCTGGAAACCTATAAACTTCCAATACTGAAACAGGAAGAAACTGACAACCTGAATAGGCCAATAACTCGTAACAAGATTGAAGCAGTGATCAAAAACCTCCCTATAAGAAATATTAAAGGAGACTTTTTGAGTGCAAAAGAAAGACCATAAGAAAAAGTATAAAGAGTAGGAAATACCAAAGCAATAAAAATAAATATTTCTGTAAAAAATCAGTATAAGCATTCACAAAATAAAAGGATGTAATATATGACACCATACATCTAAAACATGGGGAGAAGAGGAATAAAGAATGAGTTTGAACTTAAACGACCATCAACTTAATATAGATTTCTATTGCAGATGATATCATATAAAAACCTAATGATAACCACAAATCAAAAACCACTAATAGATAATGCAAAGAATAAAGAGAAGAGAATTCAAGTATATCACTAAACCAGGGAACCATGAAAGAAGGCAAGAAAAAAAAGGAGCAGAGAAAAACTGGAAAAACAACCACAAAACAAGTAACAAATGGCAATAAATACATATCTATCAATAATTATTTTGGATGTAAATGAATGAAAACTTCTAATCAAAAGACATAGGGTAACAGAGTGAAAATAAGCCCATGAATATGCTGCCTACAAGAGACTCATTTCAGACCTAAAGTCACAGGCAGATTGAAAGTGAGGAGACAGAGATACATTTATCATGCGAATGGATGTCAAAAGAAAGTCAGAGTAACGATACTTATATCAGGCAAACTAGATTTTAAAACAAGGCTATAAAAAGAGACAAAAGACACTATATACTAACAAAAGGTATAATCTAACAAGAAGATGTAATGATTGTAAATATTTATACACCAAACATAGGAGCACCCAAATACAGTCAGGAAATTGAAGCAGTAGTCAAAAATCTCCCAAAGAGCAAAAACCAAGGGCCAGATGACTTCCCAGGGGAATTCTACCAAACATTTAAAGAAGAATTAATACCTATTCTCCTGAAAATGTTCTAAAAAAATAAAATGGTAAGAAAACTTCTGAACTCATTTTATGAGGCCACCATTACCTTGATCCCAAAACCAGACAAAGACCCCTCAAAAAGGAGACTTACAGACCAATATCCCTGATGAACATGGATACAAAAATTCTCACCAAAATACTAGATAATAGGATCCAACAGTACATTAAAAGGGTCTTGGTATCCAACCAAGTGGGATTTATTCCTGGGCTGCAAGGTTGATCAATCAATGTGATACAGTACCTTAATAAAAGAAAGAACAACAACCATATGATACTCTCAATAAATGCAGAAAAAGCAATTGACGAAGTGCAGCATCCTTTCTTAATTAAAACTCTTCACAGTGTAAGGATAAAGGGTACATACCTCAATATCATAAAACCCATCTATGAAAAACCCACAGTGAATATCATTCTCAATGGGGAAAAACTGAGATCTTTTCCCCTAAGGTCAGGAACAAGACAAGGATGTCCACTCTCACCACTTTTATTCAACATAGTACTAGTAGTCCTACCCACAGCAATCAAACAACAAAAAGAAATAAAAGGCATCCAAATCAGTAAGAAAGAAATAAGATTTACACTAGTTGTAGATGACGTACTATAAATAGAAAACCCCAAAACTAAAAAATAACCTATTGAATGGGAGAAGATATTTGCAAATGACATACCTGAGAAAGAGTTAATGTACAAAATACATGAAGAACTTACCAAACTCAACACCCATGAAACAAATAATCCAATTAAAAAACAGGCAGAAGATATGAAAAGACATTTCTCCAAAGAAGACATGCAGATGGCCAACAGACACATGAAAAGATGTGCAATATCACTGATCATCAGAGAAATGCAAATCAAAATCACAATGAGATATTGCCTCACATCTGTCAGATTGGGTAAAATAAAAAACACAAGAAACAGCAAGTGTTGGTGAGGATGTGGAGAAAAAGGAACCCTTGTGCACTCTTGGTGAGAATGTAAACTGGTACAGCAAATGTGGAAAACAGTGTGGAGATTCCTCAAAAAATTAGGAAATGGAACTACCCTCCCCCGAAAAATGGCACTACCCTACAATCCAGTAATCGTGCTACTGGGTATTTACTCAAAAAATATAAAAACACTAATTCAAAAGGATACATGCACCCCTATGTTTATTGCAGCATTATTTATAATAGCCAAATTATGGAAACAACCCAAGCGTCCATCAACAGATGAATGGATAAAGAAGATGTGAGGTATATATAGATATATATATAGATATATATGCAATAGAATATTGCTCAATCATCAAAAAAATAAACCTTGCCACTTGCAACAACATGGATGGATCTAGAGAGTACAATGCTAAACAAAATAGGTCAGGAAGAGAAAAACAATTACCATATGATTTCACTCATATGTGGAATTTAAGAAACAAAACAATGGAGCAAAGGAAAAGAAATAGAGAGGCAAACCAAGAAACAGCTTCTTTTTTTAATTAATTAATTAATTTATTATTTATTTATTTATTTGATAGAGGGGGACAGAGAGAGTGCAAGTAGGGTTGGGGGACTGAGAGATAGGGAGAAGAGAAGCAGACTCTTCGCTGAGCAGGGAGCCCAAAGCAGGGCTCAACCCCAGGACCCAGAATTATGACCTCAGTGGAAGGCGGTGGCTTAACCAACTGCATCACCCATGTGTCCTGCAAGAAGAACCTCTTAACTCTAGAGAACAAACTGCTGGTTATCAGAGAGGAGGTGGGAGGAGGAGGGGTGAAATTTGTGATTGGGTTTAAGGAGGAATTTTGTTGTGATGAGCACCAGGTGAGGTATGCAATTGTTGAATCACAATATTATACACCTGAAACTAATATATGTATATAATATAAATAATATGTGTATGTTAACTATACTTGAATTTAAATTTTTAAAAAATCAGTATTTATAGAAATAGAATCACACAAATTTTTTTTGTAATTTTTAAAGAGAAAAAAGAAATAGAATCACAATTCAGGAATTCACTCCCTTTGAGGGGCAGGGTGGGGGGTTGTGGGGGGTAGGGAGGGAAAAATAATGAAACAAGATGGGATGGGGAAGGAGAAAAACCATAAGAGANAAAACAAACTGAGGGTTACTGGGGGGTGGGAGGGTAGGGATAGGGTGGATGGGTTATGGACATTGGGGAGGGTTTGTGCTTTGGTGAATGCTGTGAAAGATGTAAGCCTGATGATTCACAGAACTGTACCCCTTGGGCAAATAATAAAAATAAAATTAAAAAAAAAAGAATGATACAAATCACTCATGCTTTGGAACCTAGATTAATTGGTTTGAAAATCATTACAACTCTTCCTAATGAGACTGGACTGGGTTACACTGCTAGTTAATGACAGTGGTGAAACCTACATCCAGGTCTCCTAACTGTTGGATGCTCTATAAGCAAAATACCTATAGATCAGGCACCCAGTTCTGTGAGCATTCTCTCCTCTTCCTGAGTGCTAAAATCTATTATATGAGCACTGGTATAACTAGTGGGACATGGGAAGCATGAAGGTGGGAGACGGAATGGTGGGGGAAAAATTAAAGTGAAGTGATGAAACAAGCTACAAAAAAAGCAAAAGACACAAAGAGACAAGAAGAAAGGCTTGGCCAAATTGGAAAAGACCTTGAGTCCTTAAAATAACTTGAGGAACATTGTAACTTTTGTCATACCTAGATGGAAGGAATACTGATAACTGCACTTGAAAAATAAAATAAATAAGGATTAGAAAACATTGTACATAATACATTTCCTTTTATGTTCACTTCATCAAATAATTTTCTTTTCCAGGCATGCTCTGGTAAGAGTAACTGTTAAGCATGAACTGGGGAGATCTATACATTGATCTCTGACCTTTTACATATAGCACCTGATGACCTTAAGTTACTCTTCAGCATTAGCCTAGGTCAGGGAGTGACAAACTTTTTCTTTAAAAGGCCCAATAGTAGACATTCTGGGCTTTGCAAGCCATAAGGTATCTGTGGCACCTACATAAGCAAGCCATGGTAGAGGGAAAGCAGCAATCAAAGCAGCCATAGACAATATGTAAGCATATGAGCTTGGCTGTATTCCAATATAACTTTATTTACAAAACAAGCAGCAAAATGGATTTGGCCAGAGAGGCAGTTTGCCAACCCCTAGTCTAATTCATGAATTCAATAAAACCCTGGAGCTTTTGAGACACTTGCTATAATCACAGATATAAAGACATATAACAAAGTCCTACCTTCTTTTTCTAATCAGACTATTGGGCATGGCCCCTAGAGCTCAGAGAGTGTGAATTGTATGAGATACAATACCTCAGCTCTCCAGAGAGAATAATTTAAAACGCATGTGCCACTCAAGTAGGCAAGGTCAGTTGTGGAAGCTGGCTGGCTGGAAATGGAAGTGTTCATTTTAAAGTTGGAAAAGAAGGAGTGTTCTTCTTACTGGAATTAACTGTCCCTTTTGGTCAGTTACTGCATGTTAGTAGACAAACTACAATGAAAAAATTGTTTTATTTTATTTTTTATTTATTTTTTATTTTTTTAAAAGATTTTATTTATTTATTTGACACAGAGAGAGAGATAACAAGTAGGCAGAGAGGCAGGAAGAGAGACAGGGAGAGGAGGAAGCAGGCTCCCTGCCGAGCATAGAGCCCATGCGGGCCTCGATCCCAGGACGCTGAGATCATGACCTGAGCCAAAAGCAGAGGCTTTAACCCACTGAGCCACCCAGGCGCCCTTATTTTATTTTTTAAATATTTTATTTATTTATTTGAGAGAGAGAGAGGGAGATACAGAGAGATAGACCACAAGCAGGGGAGAGAGGGAGAACCAGACTCCCCACTAGTTGACCAGAGTTCAGGGTCCATTTCTGGGATCTCTATTCTGTTCCATTGATCTATGTGTCTGTTTTTGTGCCAGTACCATACCGTCTTGATGATGACAGCTTTGTAATAGAGCTTGAAGTCTGGAATTTTGGTGCCACCAACTTCGGTTTTCTTTTTCAACATTCCTTTAGCTATTCGGGGTCTTTTCTGGTTCCATATAAATTTTAGGATTATTTGTTCCATTTCCTTGAAATGAATTGCTGGTATTTTGTTGGAGATTGCATTAAATGTGTAGATTGCTCTAGGTAGCATAGACATTTTCGCAATATTTGTTCTTCCAATCCATGAGCATGGAATGTTTTTCCACTTCTTTGTGTCTTCCTCAATTTCTTTCAGAAGTACTTTATAGTTTCCTGAGTACAGATTCTTTGCCTCTTTGGTTAGGTTTATTCCTAGGTATCTTATGGTTTTGGGTGCAATTGTAAATGGGATTGACTCTTTAATTTCTCTTTCTTCTGTTTTGTTGTTGGTATATAGAAATGCAACTGATTTCTGTGCATTGATTTTATATCCTGACACTTGACTGAATTCCTGTATGAGTGCTAGCAGTTTTGGAGTGGAGTCCTTTGGGTTTTCCACATAAAGTATCATATCATCTGCAAAGAGTGAGAGTTTGACCTCTTCCTTGCCGATTTGGATGCCTTTTATTTCTTTTTGTTGTCTGATTGCTGAGGCTAGGACTTCTAGTACTATGTTGAATAGCAGTGGTGATAGTGGACAGCCTTGCCGTGTTCCTGACTTTAGGGGAAAAGCTCTCAGTTTTTCTCCATTGAGAATGATATTCGCTGTGGGTTTTTCGTAGATGGCTTTGATGATATTGAGGTATGTACCCTCTATGCCTACACTATGAAGAGTTTTGATTAAGAAAGGGTGCTGTACTTTGTCAAATGCTTTTTCAGCATCTATTGAGAGGATCATATGGTTCTTGTTCTTTCTTTTATTAATGTCTTGTATCACATTGATTGATTTGCGAATGTTAAACCAACCTTGCATCCCAGGAATAAATCCCACTTGGTCGTGGTGAATAATCCTTTTTATGTGCTGCTGGATCCTATTGGCTAGTATTTTGTTGAGGATTTTTGCATCCGTATTCATCAAAGATATTGGTCTGTAATTCTCCTTCTTGATGGGGTCTTTGCCTGGTTTGGGGATCAAGGTAATGCTGGCCTCATAAAAGGAGTTAGGAAATTTTCCTTCCATTTCTATTTTTTAGAATAGCTTCAGGAGAATAGGTATTAATTCTTCTTTAAATGTTTGGTACAATTCCCCTGGGAAGCCGTCTGGCCCTGGGCTCTTGTTCGTTGGGAGATTTTTTTTTTAAGATTTTTATTTATTTATTTGACAGAGAGAGAGAGAGAGATCACAAGTAGGCAGAGAGGCAGGCAGAGAGAGAGGAGGAAGCAGGCTCCCTGCCGAGCAGAGAGCCCGATGTGGGCCTCGATCCCAGGACCCTGAGATCATGACCTGAGCCGAAGGCAGAGGCTTTAAACCGCTGAGCCACCCAGGCGCCCTCTTGGGAGATTTTTGATGACTGCTTCAACCTCCTTATTGGTTATGGGTCTATTCAGGTTTTTAATTTCTTCCTGGATCAGTTTTGGTAGTTTATATGTCTATAGCAATTCATCCATTTCTTCCAGATTGTCAAATTTGCTGGTGTAGAGTTGCTCATAATATGTTCTTAGAATTGTTTGTATTTCTTNCCTCCTCTATCATTCATGATTTTATTAATTTGAGTGCTTTCTCTTTTCTTTTAGATAAGTCTGGCCAGGGGTTCATCAGTCTTATCAACTCTTTCAAAGAACCAGCTTCTGGTTTCATTGATTTGTTCTACTGTTCTTTTGGTTTCTATTTCATTGATTTCTGCTCTGACCTTTACGATTTCTCTTCTCCTGCTGGGTATAGGCTTTCTTTGTTGTTCTTTCTCCAGCTCCTTTAGGTGTAGGGTTAAGTCATGTACTTGAAAGCTTTCTTGTTTCTTGAGAAAGGCTTGTATTGCTATATACTTTCCTCTTAGGACTGCTTTTGCTGTGTCCCAAAGATTTTGAACAGTTGTGTTTTCATTTTCATTTGTTTCCANTCTTCTTTCATTTCCTGGTTGACCCATTCATTCTTTAGTAGGATGTTCCTTAGCTTCCATGTATTTGAGTTCTTTCCAACTTTCCTCTTGTGGTTCAGTTCTAGTTTCAGAGCATTATGGTCTGAAAATATGCAGGGAATGATCCCAATCTTTTGGTACCAGTTGAGACCTTATTTGTAACCCAGGGTGTGGTCTATTCTGGAGAATGTTCCATGTGCACTAGAGAAGAATGTGTATTCTGTTGTTTTGGGATTGAATATTCTGAATATATCTTGCCCTTCAAATTTTCATTCAAATTTTTTGTTTTGTTTTTTTCTAATTTAGGAAATGTCCTATAGGTTGAATTGGAAGGCAATTTCACCAAAATTCCTGATCCATGATTTGTATCTTAAAAATTCACTTTTTAAAGTAAAATTTCCTTAAATCAGTCTGCACTGATATTTCTTTTTCAGGGTTCATTAAGCAGCATAAATGGGGCCTACCTGGGCTTAGGAATATCTATTACAAATGGCCTAGAACTACTGATTGCATTTCTCAGGTAGGCATCCTCTAAGAGGATATGAGCACAGGAGCAAGCTGGTTTTCAATTCCCTGCTCCCCAGAGCCAGTAGACTCCCTGCACACTCACAGCCAGGGAGGGTCAACCTGTCACACAAGAAGCTCTGTGAACAGTGAGGACAAAGGGCCTTCATTTCTCATGCACCTTACAACTGCCCCTGCTTCTGGATCCAGGTCCTCAGAGCATTGCTGGCAGGGACACCAGTGTGGCAGGCATAGAGCAAAAACAGCTGGCTGGGAAGCAAAGCAGACTCCACTCACTTTGGTTCCTTTTACTCTAGTTACTATGTTTCCTGCATCGTTGTAACAGTAAGCCACACAGACATTCATGTGACTAAGAAAAAATTAAGAAGAGACAAATCAGAGTTAGAGGGAGCCTGCAAAGAACTCCTCAAGTTACTACAAACAGGCAGCTGCTGCCTGTACTCCAACTTGGAAGTCACTCTGGATTCCATTGTGAGAGGGACAGACTCCAGGTCAAATGTAAAGAATGGCAGGGACATTAGGCGACTCAGTCCATTAAGCCTTTGAATCTTAATTTCAGCTCAGGTCATGACCTCAGCATGGGTTGAGATCAAGCCTCATGTCAGGCTTGTGCTGAGAATGGAGGGTGCTTAAGATTCTATCTCTCCCTCTCCCTCTGCCCTTCCTCAATTTGTATGCATGTTCTCTCTCTCTCTCTCTCTCTCTCTCTCTCTCTCTCTCTCTAAGAAAAAAGAAAGAAAATAAAATAGAGAAGAGAAGAGAAAGGGGGAGGGGAGGGGAGGAGGGGAGAGGAGAGGAAAGAAAGGGAAGGGAAGGGAAAGAAAAGAAAAGCCATTGGGCTGAGTCTGTGGATGAAGAAAGCAGTGCTGAAGGGGTAGACTTTGACGGTGTGAGGTCTTTAAAATGTTTTTTCTCTATGTCGTCCCAAAATATTTCTTATTCTAGAGTACTCAATAACAGAGATCTACATTTTCTCCCTATAAAAAGCAAGAGAGTAAATAGTTTTGCTTTTGTGGTTCATAAAGTTCTGTCACAATTACTCAACTCTGCCTTGCCAGAGTAACAGCTATTGTTACAGACAATGTATAAACCAAGGGGCATGGCTGTTTGCCCAGAAGAACTTTATTTACAAAAACAGGCGAATGAATGTATAAACAAAATGTGGCATACACATACAATGGAATATTACTCAGTCTTAAAAATGAAGGAAATTCTGACACATGCTATAATATGAATGAACCTTGAAGACATTATGCTGAGTGAAATAAGCCAGGCACAAAGGACAAATACTATATAATTCCACTTATATGAGATCCCTAGGATAGTCAAATTCAGAGACAGAAGGTAGAATGTGAGTTTCCAGGGGCTGCAGGAAGGGGGAATAGGGAGTTACTATTTAATGGGCACAGAGTCTCAGTTTTGCAACATAAAAAGAGCTCTGGATCCTCAACTCTATGGTCAACTCATCTTCAACAAAGCAGGAAAGAATATCCAGTGGAAAAAAAAGACAGTCTCTTCAATAAATGTGTTGGGAAAATTGGACAGCCACATACAGAAGGATGAAAATGGACAACTTTCTTACACCATACACAAAAATAAACTCAAAAATGAATGAAAGACCTAAATGTGAGAAAGGAATCCATCAAAATCCCAGAGAAGAACACAGGCAGCAACCATTTTGACCCTGGCCACAGCAACTTCTTGCCAGACACATCTCCAAAGGCAAGGGAAAACAAAAGCAAAAATGAACTATCAGGACTTCACCAATAAAAACAAAAACAAAACAAAAAAAAAACAAAAAAAACTTTTGCACAGCAAAGGAAACAATTAACAAAACTAAAAGACAACCTATAGAATAGGAGAAGATATTTGCAAATGTCTTATCAGATAAAGGGCCAGTATCCAAAATCTATAAAGAACTTATCAAAGTCAACACCCAGAAAACAAATAATCCAGTTAAGAAATAGGCAGAAGACATGAACAAACATTTCTCCAAAGAAGACATACAAATTGCCAACAGACACATGGAAAAATGTTCAACATCACTCAGCATCAGGGAAATACAAATCAAAACTACAATCAGATAACACCTCACACCAGTCAGAATGATTAAAATTAACAATTCAGGAAACAACAGATGTTGGTGAGAGTGCTGAGAAAGAGGAACACTCTTATGCTATCAGTGAGAATGAAAACTGGCGTAGCCACTCTGAAAAACAGTATGGAGCTTCCTCAAAAAGTTAAAAATAGAGCTACCCTACAACCCAGCAATTACGCTACTAGGTATTTATCCAAAGGATAAAAACCCAGTGATTCAAAGGGACACATGCACCCCAATGTTTATAGCAGCAATGTCCACAATAGCCAAACTATGTAAAGAGCCCAGATGTCCATTGACAGATGAACAGATAAAGATGTGCTATATTGGGCGCCTGGGTGGCTCAGTGGGTTAAAGCCTCTGCCTTCGGCTCAGGTCATGATCTCAGGGTCCTGGGACGGCGGGGAGCCTGCTTCCTCCTCTCTCTGCCTGCCTCTCTGCCTACTTGTGATCTCTCTCCTCTCTGCCTACTTGTGATCTCTCTCTCTCTGTCAAATAAATAAAATCTTAAAAAAAAAAAAGATGTGCTATATTTCCACAATGGAATATTACTCAGCTATCAAAAAGAATGAAATCTTACCATTTGCAACAACATGGATGGAATTAGAGGGTATTATGCTGAGCAAAATAAGTCAGTCAGAGAAAGACAAATAACATATAATTCACTCATATGTGGAATTTAAGAAACAAAATAGATGAACACAGGGGAAGGGAAGGAAAAATAAAATAAGATAAAAATGGAGAGGGAGAAAAACCACAAGAGACTCTTAGCTACAGGAAACAAATGGAGGTTTGCTGGAGGGGAGGTGGGTGGAGGAATGGGGTAATGGAGATATGGACATTAAAGAGGGCACTTGATATAATGAGCACTGGGTGTTGTATGCAACTGATGAATCACTAAATTCTACCCCTGAAATGAATAATAAACTATATGTTAGCTAAATTGAATTTAAATATAAATTTTTTTAAAATTCTGGAAATGGGGGCGCCTGAGTGGCTCAGTGGGTTAAAGCCTCTGCTTTCGGCTCAGGTCATGATCTCAGGGTCCTGGGATCGAGGCCCGCATCGGGCTCTCTGCTCAGCAGGGAGCCTGCTTCCTCCTCTCTCTCTGCCTGCCTCTCTGCCTACTTGTGATCTGATCTCTCTCTGTGTCAAATAAATAAATAAAATCTTAAAAAAAATAAAATAAAATAAAATTCTGGAAATGGATGGCAGTAATGGTTGCACAGCATTGTAAATGCATTTAATGCTATTGATCTGCATGCTTAAAAATGGTCAAAATGGTAAATTTTCTGTTACATATATCATATATGTGTGTGTGTTATATGTCTATGTATATATATGTATTATATGTATTTTATATATAATAAACAGGTAATGGGTTAACCCTTCTCTATAGTCTCGAAAAATAATGCACATGGTGTACAGAGAAGTATCAATATTTTTTTTATTTTAGTATCAATATTTTTATTCAGCAAATAGTCCTGGTGTTTCTTTAGGACCAGTCCTCTAGGTAATAGAGTTTGCAGATGGGGAGTGAAATATGCCATCTCTTTTTTGCATCACTGGGGACACAAGAAATACATTCATTAAAACATTTTCAAGGATTTCAGAGAAGAAAAAAAAGAGAGATTATTTTTGTGGATGAGGGTGTTATTGTTTCATTCTGAAGGATAGTCCATGCTAAGCCTGTTTAAACTCATAAATTTAAGTGTTTATTCTCACTCCCTAGAAATATTTCCCAAGGAACTAATATAATAGAAAACTGAATAAGCTTCAGATAACTATGTCATGTTAGTCTACAACACTCAGTGAATTTCCTCAGTCAGTCCATGGTGTGTGTGCGGCATATATAGTCATCATATGTATGTGTATGTGTACACACAAGCACAAACACTCATATACATGTCACCAATTAGCACTGAATCTGTCTAAGTGCATGTGCAGGGATGGAGAGAATGAAGGAGCTCAAGTCCAAGGCCCTTTTATTGATACTAAACTTTAAGTAGTTTTAAACATTCTCATGGAGTAAGAGATTTATAATTTCAGAGCAGGAAATTCTCTGTCAGTTCGGGAAAGAATAGAACAGGGAGTGTCCCAACAATCATACCTTTCTTTGCCCTTCTAGGGCCTGGGCTGAAGTTTGATTTGGTTAAGAAACACCCACAAGTAAATGGCAAGAATTTGCTAACTCAACACAATCTCATTTCCTCTCCTTACATAAACTCATCAACAAAAACATTGATTAGAGTTTTTGCTCACAATCTGGACTTATATTTCTTTTTGTTTCTGTTCTCCAAAGAGGCTTACTTTCAGGAGAGCTCAGTGAAAATGATGCTGAGAGTCATTCCCTTGGTCCGTCACTTAGAACCTTCTGAAAATATTCCACCTCCATCCCTTGGAGCTAGCTGTGAACCTATGACCTCGAGACAAAAGTCCAGGAGCCTGTTGACAATCCAGCTTCATCATCTTATGCAAAGCCTCCTAGTCACACCTGGGTCTATTTCCCCCAAACTTTTACTTCTTACCCTTTTAAAAGGTTTATTTTTCATCCAAATTCTACTGTATGTCTATGGGTATTGCTAGGCTTGTAGTTCATGTAGTTCTTTTGTTCTCTAATAACTTTATGGTGTTTACTTAACCTTGCTTTGATACTGCTATTGACTTTGGAGTTATAATTACTACTACTAATCGAGAAAGCTTGATGATAGATTGAAGCAAATTGACCAACCACTATGTGGGAAACGATGCAATGGCAGTCATTAGAAACCAAATGGAACAGAGCAATTTTAATTAGACATGACTAACATCAGCTGCCTCTGTTCTCAGGGTGATTAGGGTGTGGAGTTCAAAAATACTAAAAGTCACATTACCTTGTTTGATCTTGAGAAGGGAGGAGCTGTCAACTTTGTTTCTAGGTTAGTTTTTCTCTCTCATTTTCAAATGAATTTGGCTTTGATTTAGGGTTAAGCAGCTGGGTGTTTTTTGTTTATTTGGAGAAGCCATTCTGTGAGGTAGGTTTATGATCAAAAACATGGGGAGGTAAAAATGACCATGCAGACATTCAAAAGCATGGGACAGTTATTTGTTTTACTGTTAAAGGCTAAACCTTTCTCAATGAAAACTAAGTAGGAGGGAAACTGTGTTGCAGGGTTATTATCCTTTCACAGACACAGAATGTGCTTCAATCAGAGCCATGTGCAAATTAAGTGTGCCCCAAATGCTAATTTAAGGACAATGATGATTTTTTAACTCTTATTTGTAATAAATTCATTGCACTGAAATAAACCTCACCATGAAGGAAGAGCCATGCCTCAGAGAAACTCTGCTAGATTTTTAAAGGAATCTAGAATTATTTTCTCCTTTATCCTATCCTCAAACAATTAACTATATTCACCACAAGAAATTTAGCTACTATCCCTATGTGATTTCCACCCAACCTGAACCTCAAACCCTTCTTCCCTCTGATCACCAGTTTCAAAATTCTATTAAACGTCTTCATCTGGGTTCCTTGCTTGTGCCCCAAACTTAGGTGGCCAAAGCTAGTCACCATATGTGTTCCTGCCCTTTCTGTTTATGGTGTCTCCTTCTTTTATGTCAGCCAGGATTGAAAAGTCCATCAACTTTGACTCCTGTCTTTCCCATCTTCTATGGATCATCATTGTGGTGGTGTTTGAGTTTTATTCTGTCTGGTTTTTCCATTCCTATTGCTGCTCTCTCAGTTTGGCAGCCGAGAATTCTACCACTGAACCACCCATGAGCTCTCTCAGTTTGGGATGTGTCTCCCTAATACTGTGAATACTGGAGTTGCCCACTCACTTGTCCAGCTGCCTCCAGTTTCCCTATGTAAGTACTCTCCAAGCTCCTTCAGAGTGACCATAATCAAGAGCAACTTTAATTATGTTTCTCTGCTGGTTGAAAGCTTCAATACCCCATTCCCCTACAAGATAAGGTTTAAACGACTAATGAAGACAGACCAGGCCTCCATAAACATTTCAATCTCAGTCCCTTTAACACCTCTGCACTTTTTTATCAAACTGGACTATAGAGGCTTTGTCTCACCTTACAGCAGCATAGCCTGCTGAGGTTGCTATTGCACCACTCCTCAGAGGCAAAGTTCCTCCCAAGGTACGTGCAGTATAAAAGCTTCCGGTTGGCTTCCTTCATTTGGGGTTAAAGAGAAATAAATAATGACTCCAGAGAGGAGTGAAAGCCATTAGGCAAAGCCATAAGTGACACAATGACATGTGAAGGCATGCATTAATGGCATTTCATCCTAAGCACCCCAAGGGCCTTTTCATAGCAACTCTGTACTATAGGAGGAGGCAAGAAAGCTGGCAGAAAGGATGAGGAAGCTCTAGAGCAGCCAAGTGTGAGAGATCTTCTGGACTGTAAGCCTAGCCTTGTCAGAAAGAGCTAAAATCCTGGTTACAGCCTCATCGAACACGCATAGGACTAGAAATGAGGCTTGAGTCTAATTCTGATGATCTGAATGATCTGAGGCATGGGTCTAATTCTGATGGTTTGATGGTCTCTGAAAGGCTACCTACCACTGGCTCTGAGTCAGACACAAGTATGTTCAAATTCCTGCTACTTAACCCTTAATTCTCATTTTCATCTTCTATAGAGTTATAGAGGATCACTTATATCACGGGGCTCTTGTGCAGTGATGTGAGTTCACATAAATAAAGGGCTTAGCCAGATACCCTGCAAAGGACAAGTGCTCAATGCATAATTCCTGTTGTTTACTCAATGAGAACTGGGGACATTGAGGAAAATGGCCAAGTCAGTTGTTCATCTTTAGATGATTACAAAACTGGGACGATCTACATTGGCGTTTTGAAGAACCTCAAGAATAATGTTATAACTGAAAGGAGAAAAAGAGATGCTGGATGGGTTGTATTTAGCACAGATGAGAAGTAGGACAGAATTTGGAATAAGAACTATGCTCCAAACCTAATACACAACTTTCTACCATTGAGATTCAAACTTTGGCAAACCTTCCAACATCTCTGAAACTGCTTCCTCAAAAACAGGATTCATCCTAATTTGTATTTATTTCTCAGTTCTTTGTAAAACTGAAACAAAATGCTTGAAAACTATACAGCAATTTGCTAGTGGAAAACAAAGGCAGAGTTGTTTTGAGTAATTTGAGAAAGCCATTAACCATAAGCAAACTTTAGGTGAAAGAACATTCTCAAAAATAGAAATTAAAGTAAAAAAGAAAACAGTAGATATAGATAGAATGTTCCCTCTGCTAAGGTAGAACATGTGATTAAAGGGGAGGATGGTAGGGTGATGGGGTGGCTGGGTGATAGCCATTGGGGAGGGCATGTGTTGTGGTAAGAACTGGGTATAATACAAGACTAATGAATCACAGAACTGTACCCCTGAAACAAATAATACATTATATGTTAATTAATTGAATTTAAATTAAATAAATAATAAAAAACTATAATAAGTCAAAAGTTAAAAAAAAGAATGAAAGGACATTATGTCTTCAACTAACACAAATTGTTCAGGAAAGGAAAAGTAATACATAATTATATTAAAGAGAAAGCAAACTACAGAGTATATAAAACATAATGTTACAAATGAATAGAGTTGAGGCACAGGGATATCTTTGTTTTATTCTTGAAACTCAGCTATACATTTTAATTTTTTAAAATAAAGACATAAAAGCCACTAAAAAAAAGTCACATTTTCTACCTGATGAAGAATATCCACTCTAAACAGTGTTGCATGTAGTAATGCCTTAATATATACATATATCCTCATGTTTTATTCACTGTTGTATGTGATTTAACAATTTATGGGTTTTAAAGTCCTTAGAGAAGCTCAGAGATTCAGGGCATTCCATTGAAATAATTATGAATATGGACTGTGGAAAGAAAAAGGAAATCCAATACTGGATTGCTCTCCTACTGTCTGACTTAGACTTTTTCATATCAGAGTTCCTCTCTCCCCTACAAGCCATGGTGAGTGGGGCAAACATTATTATCTTCCAAGGGTGGGCAGTGATTGGTGTGCCCACCTCTGCTGGGCCTCTTTGAGGTGGCACACTATACCCTTAGCTTCAGAACATTGTAGTTGTTTCTCTTATTAGCAATTACCTTAATCATATCCCAACTCTTTATTACTGGTGAAATGGAAGGAAGTCATTCTTCTGTTGGAACTTGGGGTAGCAATCGTTTAGACCATAATAAATGATGACTACCTCATTATGAGTTTTTTTTTTAATTTGCAAGTTACATCCACAAATGTCCATAAAGGAAAAGATTAATGGTGCTGGAACAGAGCCTTCTGAGCTGGAGGCAATTAACCCTTGCTTGATGCCCACTCTTCCCATTAATCTTACAGAGGCTGGGGGGAGGCAGCTCTTGCCCAAGCCCAGATGTTACCACATACTTCACTCAGTGATCCCATGCATTTGTTTGAATGTTCTTGTTCTGTCTTGGATCTCTCTGTCCTGTCTTGGCAGCCCAGAATTAGAGGCTCCAGATTAGTTAACAGGATGGCCATGAGGGCCCCATGGAGGCAAAGCATCTTGGGGCAGCGGAGTGCAAAACTTACAACCCAAGTATATCCACTCCGGGATGGCTATCAGCTCCACTATGGAGGTGATAACCACAAATTTTGGTCAAGCCTTTCTGTCTGGGTAACAGTAAGACCAGTGAAAAGTGCCCTCACACCAGTTGTGTTTGGTGGCAAGACTATTTCATTTTTATATTTCTGTAACATGTAAAGTAAGCATTCTAAAATTCTTAAGAAGAAATAATCTTTAATAAAATCTTACCTATTCTTTAACATCTAGTTTATACACAATTCTCTCCATGAAATCTTAATGACTGCACATGTACAGTACTTTTGAGAGCACTTATATAGTATATTATGCACTTTCATGAATGCTGCTTTTTTTTTAAATCCACTGTATTGCCAAGAGAAAAAAGGCCATGTATTATTTCTCCCATATTAATGATAGGACAATGAGTCAGAGATATGATATCCACAGAATGAGCTAAAACCCACATCTTCTGACCATTAATCATTGGCTGGCCAAGATAGATAATGTCTTTCTTGGTTTTCTTTGGCAAAATAAATCACTCTCTCCTCTATATGAAGACAGTCCAAAAAAACAAAGAAACAAACAAAAATGAATGAATAATTTTGCTAAGTCCAGTTGTTTAAAAAAATCATATGTGTGAAAATAAATAAAACCAAGGCTCAGAAAGATGACCCTTTCTTCAAGGGGATCAGCAGCTATCCAGAGCTCAGTGATGGCCAGGCCCTAACTACTCTGTGTACCACTGTAACTCCAGAATTGAGCAAAGCACCTGGCCCACAGTGGGACTAAATAGACAGTGTTGTAATAAATGAATGAATGAATGGACAGAAAAAGTTAATGTGTTGTCTAAAATATGTAGACATAACAAAGTTCTGGCTTAGTGTTTCTCACAAGCATATTCTTTTCTTCTGTGAGCCCTCCAGGAGAATTTTTAACTCACTGCTTTCTTTTATAATCTTAAAAGTTTATTGTAAGCAGTGTGAGTGACCTTTTAGAAAAACCAACTCATTCCAATTCGCCTGGAACTACCCCTGTTTTAGCACTGGAAGTCCCTTATCCCTTGGACATCCTTCAGGTCAGTGCAGACTGGGATAGTTGGTCATCCTATGTCTAGATGACTTCCTTAGGACAAAATGTTTTAAGAATTCATGGCCTGAATGGTTAAGATCCCATGATCACCTAAAGTGAAACTTTGGGTACAGTAGTTTTTCCAACCTACTTCATCAGGTCATCAAAACAGACCCAGTTTTGACAACTTCTACACTTGCCAACGGATGAAGTAGACATCTGAAGGACACTTCAAGACTCTCCTAAACATTTCTGCAACATGACACATTCCCATTGTCAGTTCTGCCATTCCCACCATCATGAAATCATTCCTTCCAGAAGAATAGTTTTGGGTCAGTAGGGTATCTGCCTTGGTGAGAATAGATCCACTGGGAAAAGTGAGAAATCATTTCTTTAGATTCTCACTAGTTTAGGGGAAAAAATTTAAGTCAATGTCTATATGAAATTTCCATTATCCTGAAAACTTCTTAATTTGTATATTTTCCTAGTGGAACGTAAAATATTTTTCTTTTCTAGAATTGCAAAGTCAGTGTATTTGGGGATATTTCCTTTTTCTTCTCTCTGTCTTTTTAAGCTTGGGGTGGGAAAAGGCATAAAGAAACAGAAGAGGAAAGATGGAATTTGCTTCAGAGAAAATTCTTGCAGTGTTTCTTCAAAGCTTATCTCTTGCTTGTGACAAAGGCACTCAGGTTTACTTACTCTGCACCTGTAGTCCCACTGATATGGTTTTACAAGCAATAAAGCCACTCATAACCATTAGTGATATTCCTATAGCAATAATCTGGGAGTTATAAATTCAGTTATAAACCTAAAAACAATTAGCAAGAGTATGTATCCTGTTCTATGGTCAACCAGTTTATCTAGTTGAGCAAACTTTGCCTTGAACATATAGTTCAACGAGGACTATGAATATCAGCAAGCACATTCTTACAGTGTGATTAGATCTGAGTTGCAATTAGCAGGCGGTGCTAAGACATGCACTGGTTTTCCTATGGCTCTTTTCCAATTTTAAAGTGTGCATGGAACATTTGAGCAGAAGAATAATCTTGTTTGGCTGTAAATTTGCCTCTGTTTGCTTTAGTTTTTCCATCAACCTGAGTTATGATAACTTCCTTCTTGAGAGAATTAGGAACTCTCTGAATATCTGCTATTGAGTTTCCTAAATTGCACAATTTGCATGTTCTTTTGTGTCTAGTTAAGACCATAAATATACAAATTCACAGTGCCCATGTGTGGGGCCTCTGGATAACCTGCAGCTTCCCCTCTAAAACTGGTTTGTGAAATTAAGCTATAGGGAAAGAGAAGGTAGGAGAGAGAAGGTAAACAATATAGACAATTCTCTTCATCTTGTCTGAGTCCAAGTTAAATGGTGGTTGCAAACCTATCTTCATAGATTCTCAAATTTTCAGCTGTATACTGAACACTCTAAAATCCCTCCTGTTTATCAGATACTGATTACAAAGACACTTACTTGGAGAAGAAGGGTATTCTCAGGGTAGGGAAAGGCAAACATCTTTATTTCAAGCATCAGAAATTTCATTCTGAATAAAAGACTGAGAGAGATGGATTTCCTTCTAACTACTGTGTATAAACCAATTAAAATTAAGCTAGAAGAAGCTTTATATTTAGAGCATTGCTACATAGCAATATCAGTTTCGCAAACCATGCTGATAGCACCTGAATGTGGGGTTTCAAACCCACTATAATTTATGGCTTTTGCCAGAGAAAGTCAGAGAAACATGGCTATCCCTGCAAAGAGAGATGGAAGCAGAGGAGTCATTTGTTTCTTCAAGGGTGGTGTTGAAATAATATTATAAGGAAGGCCTCGCAATGAATGGAGGAAAGTGGGGTTTCTTTAACAGGGAATTGTTTAAGCTAAAAAGTGTTAACCTTTGAGGAAGTGTGTTTGGAAGGTCAAGAATTGAAGCTTAGGATACTGAGAACAACTGCCTTTAAGTTTGGATGCTGAATGAAGAAAAATATCCCCTTTGAATCCATCTTGACTAGTTATTCACTCTACAGGAACCAGGTGATGTTGGGAGATTGAAAACAAATAAAAAACTGCCCTATCAGTTACAAATGTGTCTCACCATGCAAGTTAACAATTATCATATCTTTGAATTCCCTGCTCAGCCAGCTCTTTATGGTGGGTACATCTCCCATTCACATTATGAATTCCCTGTTTGCTGAGCATCTCCTCCAAGCACACCAGATCACAATCAGCCCACAATCAGCTTCTACCCCCAGAGTGTTACATTTCTTTAATAGTTCAGTTGAGGTCCTCACTGACATTTTAATTGATATTGATAATTTAATTTAATTGATATTTCAAGTGGTGTTTACTATAATTATAATATTAATTATAATTATATGTTGTGATATTTTTAACAGCAATTTAGAACTTTATAGTATTCTTCATCATCCCTTTGAATAAAATATGGTAGGAAATTCTCAACTATCCAGAGTAAGTCCATAGGGCACCTGAGTAGATAGATTGGGAAGTGAGACTTTGGCTAGAGAAGGATCATGGACTCCTCACAGGAACAAAGGCTTTGTGAAAATATCCTGCTTCCCATCCCTAGGAGAGGATTGGAGTGAATGGAAGGGTCAGAGAAAGAAAGATCATCAAAGAAGAAAGTTAACTGAAAACTTGAAAAAGAGTGGACCCATCCCATTGTTTCCACTGACTCCATGTCATGAGAACAGACTCCCAAGGTCCCATTTCCTGTCTCTCCTGCACTTTTTCTCATGAGAATCCAGTCTCAGACTGTGGGCCTATTAATGTTTCTGACAGTCAAGTGTACCAGACTATCCACTGAGAATAAGATGCAGAGAAAAGATAATTTCACTGGCAATCAAATTATTAAATCAAAAAGACCAAACATTAGTCTTTAATAAAACTCTCATGTTGACTAAATATTTACTTCCTGAAACATTATACCTAGACAAAGAAAGTGTAAATTGGGAATGACAATCTGGTTTGTTAACATTAGAAGCTCAATTCAGTATAACACCTCTTCCTGGCTTGTCAGCATTAAAACGCAAACAAAACATACTAAATCTGAACCTCAGAAAAGGAAAAGCTGCAACACCAGTAGAGAAGACCACCTTCTTTGGGAAATTTTGAGGATAAAACAATGGGTACTCACCTATTAGGGGTAGTCTGGTCTCATTTTACATACAGAAGCTGGAGTTGAATTGAACAATCTCATAAGACATCTCTCACAGAACAATCTCATATTCTATCCTCATTTCCTCATCCACCTCCTTTTTCCATCAGGGCTACAGAAAATAAGATCCAATGGGGCTACCTGTCTCAAGCCCAAAGATCTGTCAAAAGGTCAATACAGTGAGATTTTCACAGCAAGCAACAGACAAGTTTTCCCACTGAAAATGTGGGGGTGTGGAACATCCATGCCTCTCTGGTGTCCTTTAAAATTTAGGCAGATGGAAAAATAGATAGATGATAGATCAGATAGACGATAGATCAGATAGACGATAGATCAGATAGAAGAAAGAAAGAAAGAAGAAAGAAAGAAAGAAAGAAAGAAAGAAAGAAAGAAAGAAAGAAGAAAAGGAAGGAAGGAAGGGAAAGAAAGAGAGAAAAAGAAGAAAGAAAGAAAGAAGAAAAGAAAAGAAAAAAAGAAAAGAAAAAAAGAAAAGAAAAGGTTAAGCATATAAAAGAGGAGAGAAGAGGAAAACTTACAAAAATTACCGAGTAACTTTAAAGTAGACTGAACCACTTTTTAGAGTTTTGTATTTTTTGTTTTGGTTTTTGGTTTTGTTTGTATTTAAGATGGAGTAAAAAATAGTGAAGACAGTGAGTAAGTGAACTCCTTGTCACCAAGCTCCATGTTTCTCTTCTAGCTTGACTGTTGTAAGATTTCTCAGCAAAACAGAGAAAAGGTAACACGACAAATCACCTTTCCATCTGATGTTTTCTAAATGGGCATCAAGCTTATATTCCTCATTACAGAGCCAAAAGGAATCCTGGAGCTCCTTGGGAAAATTGCTCGCCACAATGGGAAGCCATTTGCATATCCCAACTTGGGCCATGGTCTATACATACACCTACACCCTCACTGACCCTCTAAAAATAACAACGACCATCCTTCCTTCCAGCTGCAGGCTCAGGGCAAGGACTTTCTCAAAAACAAAACAAAACAAAACAATACTTCCTGCTTTATGAGCACTAGACACAGATGGCCAAAGACTCCCTGCACAGATGCTCTGAATTTCATATCCAAGTCATCTTGAAAGAGGGAAAACAAGCTACTACCCATTGTTATTAGGTAATTAGGAAACTAGGCAGCCATGGGCAGCTTTGAGTGGGACCCTGGCCAACTGGGCTACAGAAAAACAGTTCACTGATTATACCTCTTTACCTGTCCTCTCTGCAAACCAGGAGTAGGTTTTGCAGGGAGGCACTGGTGTGGAATTTGGATATTTCATCCTCATTGAGAGGGTTCTCATTGCATACACAAGCTCCTTCCTGAGCACTGACATTTTTTTTTCTAACTTGCAGACGAGTAGTTTTCTTTTCTTTTCTTTTTTCTTTTTTCTTTATTTTATCTTTTCAGTGATCTAAGATTCATTTTTTATGCACCACACCCAGTGCTCCATGCAATATGTGCCCTCCTTAATACCCACCACCAGGGCAGAGCATGAGTTTTCTAAAAGGGAGAAACAGCTTTCTATAGCAAAGCAGCCTGGGTCTGCTACTGATCCTTTGGCTAACACTCAGAGCAAAGGACAGATAAGGCTTCCTTCTACAAACAAGAGTTCAACCATAAATTCCCACATGGAATTCTGCCCACAATGTTACAGCAGCCCACACAGACACCCCAGCCATCACACCTGCCCTCTGAAGAGCCCTGATGAGAAGACACAATGTCTTAGTGCCATACTTAGGCTACCTTCCCTACCTCTTACAGCATCTCTCCCATGGGTCATTGCAGCTCTCAGCCTCAAGCAAAACCTCTGGAAACCAGGAATCTCCAGCTGTATCCACAAAACCTTTAGCCCTTCATCTCATTCTGCACAGGCCTTCCCCTGGGAGTATATTAAAAATGAAATTAAGTTTTATAAGAACAGATATTATATTCCTAATTTCACTGTATACTGTCTAGGTACATAACTTAGACTTGATCACATATGGAATTTTTATTCTTTTCATAATAATTTGAAAATCAAGCACTTGGTCTATATTATAACATCCATTATAATATAAATAAATATTAAAATATGCACATATAGTATAAATTAGATTAGACTTACATCATTTCAAATTGTAGTGCCTTTCCCAGAAACATAACCAGCCATAACTTCCAGGAATATAGTTCTGACCTAAGGGAAAAGGGGGTTCAAGTCCAAAGAACTTGTTGTAAGCCCTTTCTCTACTACATACTGGCTGAATTTCTTAGGGAAGTTGCTCAGCTTCCTTCTGTGCAAACTATAGCTAATAATAATAACTATATCACTTGCTGTGATCAACTGTGAAGATAAACACTTTGTAAATGCTACACCAATGTTAGCTAGAAAGATAAATAGCTTTGCTTGAAACAGTGAGTAGTTGTCCCATCCATACAAGCTAATTTTCATTCTCTATACTGTATATTTTCCTCACTTTTAAGAGGAAAAATTTCTTTTTCACAGAAGTTAGTGAAGATAAATGTGCATTAGTTTGCTACTGCTGCCAAAGCAAGTACCAAGGACTGGGTTACTTAAACAATAGAAATTTATTTTCTAATGGTTGGGGAGGCTGGAAGTCTGACATTGTGGTATTGGCAGGGTTGCTTCTTCTGAAGCCTTTCTCATTGACTTGCAGATGACCTCCCTGTGTCCTCATGTGGTCTTCACTCTATGTGTGTCTGTGTCCTAATTTCCTTTTCTTGTAAGACATAAATCATATTGGATTAAGACCCACCCCAATGATCTCATTCTTTAATAACCTCTTTAAAGACCCTATCTACAAATATAGTCACTTTGAGGTGCTGGGGATTAGGACTTCCACAGATGAGTTTGGAGGGTCACAATTCAGCCCATAACAGATGGATAGGACAGAACCTTTACTCAAAAATTTGAACTTATTCATTTTTTTCACTTTTCAATTTCAGTAACCAAGTCCAAAAATGATGTCTGATATTAGTGCACCTATAAAATTTGGGCTGGCCTAATTTATTCAACAGTTTGACTTATGACCACAATTACCAAACATTGGTAACTTTGGTTTTGCAGAAGGAGAAAAGGAACCAAGCTCCAGAAAGAGTCCCAGGCACACCTGTGTCCCCTGTCCCAGAGCAGGCCTATTTCTCAGCAAGGAGAGCTCTTGGTTGTCCAGAGCTGACAAGATTTTATGGTTTTCTTTTCCTCCAAAGGTTTTCAAAGTTTGTTTTACCTTACTTTCATTGGTCAATTCAGAAAAGGGAAGCTGACTTCCTGAATGCTTTCCTGATTCCTTCTCACAAATAGTCTCCTAATAACTGATTAAAGCTTTCTTCCCCATTCACACGGCCCTGGCCCCACTCCACAAGGATCAGGTAAAATTAACAGATAGAAACTGTAACTCTACCCAATAATGTACACCATAGCCACTGTTTTTCTGCATGATAATTTGGCAGAAATAGTCTAACATGGATGTTATTATATTGTCATAAATTTTTTTTATAAAACATTCCTTCAATGAAGCTGGGTCTAATATTTAGTAGAAAGAGATCTATCATTTTGTGTCAATAATGTAGTAAAATATTCTATTTCCAAAATAACCATAACCATTTACCACTAAGCTAAAAAATTAAAAGGTGCTTTCAGATTCAATACCACATTTCAAAAATCTTACTACTTTAGAGATAACTGTCCTCCAAAATGTTTAAGATAAAGAAGCTATGCCCTGAAGCCACAAAAGAAAAAACATGCTAGTTAGACTTGACTAAAATTTAAAAATTTTGTGTCTCAAAAGAGATCTAAAAAATGGGAGAATATATAAATCAAGGGGACTTGTAGGACTTGTATCTAGACTATATGAAAAACACAACACCACACAGGCATATCTTACAGATACTATGAGCTTTGTTCCAGACTACCACAATAAAACAAATAACATAATAAAGCAAGTCAAATTAATTTTTGGTTTCCCAGTACACAGAAAAGTTATGTTTACACTATACAATAACCTATTAAATGTGCAATGAAATTGTGCCTTAAAAATGTATGTACTCTGAAGAAGCGGCAAGATGGCGGATGAGTAGGAAACCGATTATCATCAGGTCCCAGAAATTTACCTGGATAGCTATCAAACTATTCTGAACACCTACAAATTCTACAGGAGATTGTAGAGAAGAAGAGCAGCAATTCTAGGAACAGAAAATCGACCACATTCCGGAAGGTAGGTCGTGTGGAGAAGTGAATTTGAAGCGACAGGAAGATAGACCCCAGGGGGAGGGGCCAACTGCCGGCAAGGGAGCGAGCAGCAGAGCACAGACTTGGAATTGTTAGAAGTTGGCTCCACTGAGGGTCGTCACCCCAGAGGCCAAGCGGGGGGTGAAGCCCTCGAGGGACAGTGTGGTCACAGGACCCATGGGGACAGAAAAAGATGAGGGGTGTCTGAGGGCGACCGAGCTCCCAGGTATCAGAGAGAAGCTGACCTGAGAGATGGAGCCGAGCTGAGAAGGTCTCTCAGCTTGGTGTTACCTTGGGCTGGGATCTAAAGCACAGTTGGGCCACTGCTTTGTGAGTGGGGAACCCACAGGTGGCAGATCCAGAGAGACGCCTCCTTCCTCCTCCAGGAGGAGGGGTGCGGGAGTGGCTGCAGGAATCTGCCACGTTCAGAGATTCTAAACGGGGCTGCATGCCGAGGGAGAGATGCTCGGTCACAGGCCGGGTGAGCTCGGAGAGAGGCCATTTTCAGTCCCATCCTCCAAAGCCCTATGGAAAGCATTCAGGGAACAAAAGCTCCCGAGAGCGAACCTGAGCTGATTACTTAGCTTGGCCCCTGGCGAGGGCGGTGCGAATCCAACTCCAGCAGAGACACTTGAGAATCACAGCAACAGGCCCCTCCCCCAGAACACCGGAAAAAAAAATTCAGCCAAAGGCAAGTTCGAGATTGCTGAGATTCACCTCCAGAGCAAGGGGAAAGCAACGCAGAGAATTAATGGCTTTTCCCCCATGATTCTTTAGTCATTCAAAGTTAAATTCTTTAAATTTTATTTTCTTTGAATTTTTTTCTTACTTTTTTCTTTAAATTTTCTTTCCCCAATTTTAATGTTTTTAACTATTATAGTTTATCAACACCTTTTAAACTTTTATAATTTTCATTGTTATAATCATATTTTATCATTTCATTGTATTTAACATTATTTTTTGTATACATATAGGGTCTGTTCAATTCACCAGTCTAATAGATAGATAGAGATAGAGATAGAGATAGAGATAGAGATAGAGATAGAGTCAGAGACAGACGTAGATATAGAAACAGAAATAGATAATACAGATATAGATATAGGATTTTGTTTTATTTACTTTTGTTTTGATTTGTTTTCCTTTGTATGATTTTGTTTTTTGGTTTTTTCCCTCTTTCCTTTCTCCCCAGTTCCAGGTCTCGTCTGAGTAGGTTAGTGTATATTTCTCTGGGGTAATTGCTACCCTTTAGTATTTTGTTCTCTCATCCATCTATTCTTATCTGCATAAAATGACAAGGCGAAAAGAGTCAACACACACACACACACAAAAAACCAAGAGACAGTAATGATGGCTGGGACCTAATCAATGCAGACATTAGTAATATGACAGAACTAGAGTTCAGAATGACGATACTTAGGGTGCTGGCTGGGCTTGAAAAAAACATGGAGGATAATAGAGAAGACATATCTAAAGAAGTAAAAATCATTTCTGGAGAAATAAAAGAACTGAAATCTTTTTTTTTCTTTTTTTTCTTTTATTTTTATCCTTTGCCCAAGGGGTACAGGTCTGTGAATCATCAGGCTTACATCTTTCACAGCACTCATCAAAGCACAAACCCTCCCCAATGTCCATAACCCATCCACCCTATCCCTACCCTCCCACCCCCCAGTAATCCTCAGTTTCTTTTGTGAGAT